>NW_019091383.1:236823-268096 GCF_001949145.1 Acanthaster planci | reverse complement strand
TAGGAATATATGGCACAGTACAGTGTTTGCAGTCCAGACCTCTTAACCCCTTCATGCCGGGATGCGGGTAGAGCCGCCGTAAAAATCGAGATCCTCAGCCGCCTTTTCAGCTATTTTTCTCGGCCCACACTCGAGCGAACACGGTGAAAGAAGGCAGAGCCTGGCTCTTGTATATATGGTGATTGGTCTTTGTGCGTAGCCCAGAAATGAAAAGACTGATTTTGCATCATAATCACGAGCTTCACAATAGTAAGCACTTTGAAAAGAGGCAACGGAAATGTGGAAGGGTGAGTTGAGCCGCATGCCACCGAAAATCAGCCTTTTCACCGTGTAATTCAAAGCGTGCACAGCACGCAGGGCCACAAACCGAGAATTTGCAGTTTGGCAGGTGGCCTTCATGGCCAAGCGAGGCTGGAATTCTTGGAGTCGGCTTTCGGGAAGAAATTCCCGTCATCAAGGGGTTAAGCCCATCACAAGAGCCCAGAAGATGTCTAGTTGGAATTCAAGTCACCAGCTGTTCAAATGAACTGCAACAAAAGCATTCCTTTGTCATTGTTCACCCTGTCACTGGTGACTGGTCTTATGAATGGTCTGGTGCATGGTCTGGTGTCTGGTCTTCAGTGCTGGCTCAGCGTTACCTAGTCTGCAAGGGAACAAGAGTCGGAGTACTTTCACATGGCAGTGACAGTCTTTTTGTGGGAACTCACCACGTGAGTGCAGTTTTATGGTCATTTAGCACAAGCCGAGCTGAGCATACGTGACCATTTTCTATTTGGAATGTATGGTCTTTGTGTGTGTGCCACACACCCTGTTGAAACCATTCACACCAACCTGTCTCTTCCATGCCAGTTAGGGGGTGCTTCTACTCAGTGGATTGAGTCACAGACTGGTCAGAGACAAGGCCACACATCAAAATTGAAAATTTGAAATATTGAAACAAACACCGTCCTCGTTTCAAATTTGCCTATGTAATTTTATTATGCAAAAATATTTCACGTGAGCAATTCTGTTGTCTTGTTTAGAATCTGTCGATGAACCAACTCATGGAGTGGAAACATTTCTCTGGACCATTGAGCTCAACTTTTGAGGTAAGGAAAACTTGAACAAAACTAGCTTTTCATTATTTCACCCTACGAACGGAATGCTGGAGTTTTCCAAAATGTGCAATTTCAGATCGGGTTTGCAGAAATCAGTTTCACGTTTGATAGTAAATACGGTCATTTACTGTTTTTATCTGTCGAGACAGGTGCTTCATTCCTGAAAGAACTTCAAATGTGTTTCTAACACAGAGAAACAACTTGACCCTAACCGTATCCCTGATCATTTTTTATCTTTTTGTTTTGTATTCAGGATGATCATTTGCTCAGAGCAGGGAGTCAGATCACATTTGCCTTTCAAAACAAAACTAATGACAAGTCAACAGATGAATAGACAAGCCAATCTTCCAAACCACTGAGACTTGGATTCCAGTCAGTTGCTTCAGGAAGGTGTACGGAGTGCCAGAATGATACCTCTAAGTTCATAGTAAAATATTGTCCAGAATCTTATTCCATTCAGACATACTGAAGGCTGGAATCAGACGACAGGCGTTTTTGGTCAAATTTTGAATGACCATTCCGTGAGCCTAATAATCTACAGTACATTAAAAATAAAACCAACTGAGAAAAAGATTATCTTGGTGAAAGGTGCACATTATAAAACACCCAGCTTTGTGCCTCCTGGCTTAAATCGAGGGAGGGGCTCTCACATTTGAAGACAAGAAACCTGCATTTAAAAATAGTTTAAAAGTATGTTATGGTAATGCAAATGGAACATTCTTACAGTATTCATAAAAACTAATTCTGAAAATGAAAAAGTATTCTTTGTACCACTATTTATGTAGAAAAGTTAATTGAAATTAAATGTTTAAGTATAAAAGGCAAAAGTTATAGTCCAATTTTTTCCTGAGCCACAATGGACATGAAAAAGTTCAACAGTTTGAGTTGGAGAGAAGGTTGTAAAAGAGAAACTTGATCTATTTTAATTGTCCATGAAATGCAGAATCACCGTCACAGTTCGTCAAAGTTTTGCCCGGATTCAAACAAGCCCTGGCCCTCCTGTGGTATGTTTGGGTCAGCCCTTGGCAATTCCCTGGCAGAGGAGGTTATTCCTGATAATGGCATCCACTGTCTTGGAAGGAAGGCCGTTCACTTTCTTTAGATCACTGATCTGTGGACAGAAAATATTTTTCATACAGGTTTTTACAACACGTGCAATGGCTGTGATTTGTGCTTGACGCAGGTTTAACCTAAAATAGTCTGGGCAGCCTGACTACTGGACATGGACCTGCCATCTGGACAATGTTTTGTATCCATTAGACTTAGGATGACAACAGGACGTTCATTTGTATGTAAGGCAATATGTGAATCACTTGACTGGGGTTTAACATTACACGTCTCTATCAAAACTGGCTTTGCCTATTACCATTGGTTCCTTAGTAATTTCAAGCCATTTCCAAGAAATTCTGACGGCCTAAAAAGAGCTTTTCTCAAAGGCAGGTCTGGTTTGCTAGAAAAATGAAGAGTGATTCTCAACTGATGTCATCACCGAGGCAACGTTTTAGATAGAGAAAACTCAAATATATAAAATGTATCCTTGGTAATTCCTCTTCACTGAATGGCCCGTTGTGAGAAAAAGAAACCAGTTATGGAGTTCATTAACAGAAAATCACTGCTAAGCAGATTTACAGTATTGAAGTGAATACGTCACGTGCACAGTCAGTGTGTAAAGGGCATTAGCGCGAGAACCAGCACTTGAACCAGCAACATGCGCGTGTACTCCATTCGTTTGCACTGCACTTTCTGGTTCACAGTGACGTCACTCTTCGGTACTCTATTCAACTGATGTCCTGGGACTGTATAATCAGGCTCTGGTTCACACAGGAATCTACTTAGCACAGCAAACTTTTGCTTAGCAAAAAGGGAAACCAGCCAAGGTATACTGTTACCCAACAGGCTAAGCTGATTTTTGCTCTGTGTGCAATTCTGGCTAAGCAACATTTGCCTGGTAAGCAGGTCTGTGGCACTGCATCTCGGCACTCACAGTTGTGAATTCCCCAAACATCTGTCGCCAGCTGCGGATGAGCTGAGCTCTCTTCTCCCCGACGCTCTGCAGGGATTTCAGCTGCTTGACAGAGCCCGTGTTCAACAGGTGAATGATCTCGGCAGCTGTCAGACAAGGAGAATACTTTCATTAAATCAGGCATTAATTTGACTTATTGATCATGGCGTGTCTGACACCGCCCCCTTCCCTGTGGGTTCATCTGTGTTAAAAAAAGGCAGGTCTGGGTACGTTGGGGTTCAGAAATAATTAGAATAATTTCAGAGTGAAAGATGTTTTGAGAATGTCTGGAAACATTTCCAAACAATGCCTCAACAAATTGGTGGAGATGCTACTGATGGTATTTAAATTTGTAAACTCGAAAATGTTTTAATGTTATTTCCAAATAAAAGTGATGACCTATCAAGATCACATTTCCGGTCCTGTGACAAGGTTAGATATGAAACACTTGGTTATGGCTCAATGTAATGCATGCATGTATGGGCAATGTATGAAGCCATATGCTAACAGCTTCCATTGGCGTTTGCATTATTTCCAGCCACAGCCAAATGATTCAGACATGGCTGACTCTCTGGAATGATCAGTTTTTGTTTTGCAAGGTGCCCCAATGTGTAAGTTACGACACCTTCACCACTAGAGGGCCTAGTTTGTGCTGATTGGCCCTTCACTTACTGTGTTTGGCTTGTAGCTCTGGGTTGGGCTGAAGCTGGTGAGCGTTCTCCTTCAAACTCTTCCCTTTAGGGTCGTCACACGTCTTGATCTTCATAAACTGCACATCTGGGGCGCGTCTCTTCAGCAAGTTGGACTTGGTTGTGGGTTGTGGGGCAAAATTATGTTGTGTGGACACTGACAAGTTTAATATACAGAAACTCATTAAAAACTCATGTATCTGGTTTCTAACTTGCATAAACCATGTAAGTATTGAAATATACATAACCTTTTAACAACCTGACAGTTACCCAAAAAGTCTGAGAGATTTTACATTTAATTGGAACGAGCAGAAATGAGCATGATAGGATTTCACAATACTGATGTTTAATGATCAGTTTTGGGAATGGACTCTTGATTTTCTGAGGATTATTTTTTTTTTGAGAAAGGAAGAACAAGCGAACAATACAGGAAGACAAAATTCTCATGCAATAAAGATGAGTCAAAAATTTAGTATTTAGCATAAGAAAGAGAGCGGCACAAATTTCATTTCCACTTCAAGTCTTTGGTATGGCTTCACCCTAAAAGAGCTGGGGGAGGGGGCAGATTCCATCCCCCTCAACATTTTTTCTGATGTCGCCGCCGTGCTTTTTTTTTTCAGGAGTTGACCCCATAGGAGTTTTAGAGTAACTCTTTGCAATCATTTTGACACCATTTTTGCAACAATTTAACATATCATTCTTGCATAGCACGCATTTTTACGGGTCGGTTAAAATTGTATACTTTTTGCACTGCGCTGCTCAATGCGGTGTACTGGCACGCATGTAGCCATGAAATTAAAATGACCACAACAACCAAACCATATGTCTGATTGAGTTCAGACTTCACATTTGTAATGATAAGGAGTGTCTGTATATGCATGCCAAGCTTATGGTAGGGGGTGGAATCCCAACCCCCCCCAGCTATGAGATGGGCCAAAATAACCTGGCTCTTTAAGGATTAAAGGCAAAGTGTGAAACAGAAACAAGTTCCTTTATGATCAACCGGCATGATCAACAGAGTCCCACATGTTGCAATTAACGAAAGTCGTACTTGTCAAAGGCTTAACTACTGCTTTGGGCAATGTGGCTGGCTGACCAAGACTACTGCCTGCTACTCCCGATGAAGTCTTCTTGGTGCTTGGATCTGAAGAAATCTTCCGCTGAGGTAGATGGTCTTGGTCCTTCATTCTGCTGTTTGCTAGGACCTGGTGGAACTTGCTGTTCTGTTTCTGTAACTGCAGATGAATATTTGTTTCTTCGGTGAGAGTTCCGTATGTACACATCACTAATTTTCCTTTGCAGGAAGTAATTAGCAATCAAAAAGTGACAACATGTCATAACTATAAAGGTTAAATTTAGCAGTGGAAATATCAAAGCCTTTACTTAGGACACACTTAGAATTTTCCAGACCAGTCTCAGAGTTTGTACACAAGGTATCAAGTGATGTTTGGATATGGAACTCTTAGCACCTGTCTCTAAGATTATCCGAAAATGATTCAATCAAATCATCTTTAGGTTTACCAAGTTATAAGGTAGTCTATCCAGCATTCTGTCATTTATAAACAATTTTGTTTAATAAAATCAAATTTCCAACAGAACTGTGTTTTGTAGATGGCGTGCTATTAAATATCTCATCAGATAAAAATAAGACATGTGTCAAAAATTCAGATCTGCCAAAGTCTTGGACAGTATAGAATTAAAGATTTGTAAGAAAAAAAACCAGCAGAGGGAAAAAGTGTGGATTTATGGAAACCTGTGACAGCTGTTTGCTACTCTCCTTCAGTTGTTCCAATATCTGGCGGTTCTGGAGATCATGTGACTGATGTGCTTGGCCCTGATTGGCTGGGGGATTGAGGCGTGTCATGATGTTATTCTCCAGCGCTTGCAGTCTGCTCTTCATGCTCTCCTCAAAGTTGGCTTGCCGTCTTAACAATGGGCTGGTTGCATCAACAATAATATTTCTGATCAACAGTCATGCTGTGGTTTTGTGTAGAAAGCGCAGTCAGCTTTCCTTTCACTAAATTTAAGTCTTTGTAAAAAAAAAACACCACCTGTACTGTCTGAACTGCTCAGCCCGTTACTAGAGCTGTAAACAGAGAGGATAGCGCCAACTTCAGACTTCGGAAACCAAATTGGTCAGTCATTATGTGTGCAGTACGGCATGCAGCTATCGTGTGCTCATTGTCCGTGTGCACTGACGTTTGATCCACCATTTTGGTTCCAACAATTGAGACACTCATGTCGCAACTCTCTCTATAAACTGCTCTGCCCGTTACTCCCATGTACTGCCCTCAATTGCCTAAAACACTTTTGTGGTTCTCTGAATTTACCAGCGAATGAGTACAGAACAATACAAAGTAGCATGGGTGCATCATTCATTGACAGTTGTCAAATTCTGGGATGACTTATTCAGTCATGTTTCAGCCAGCTACATAAAATGCTGTTTTGAGAAGGGTTGATTGAGCAAAGCACATGCAAGCATATTGCAACTGGATAATAATGGCATGATATCAGATAAAAATTGAAAATGGTCATCTTATTTCAAAGCAGAGGATTCTGTTCAAATTGATTCTAAAATTGTACACTTTCTGATAATCATCCATGAAATTGGAGATGTTTGTTTGGTGTAGGTATTCAGTGTTGTCCCTTTACCTCAGGAATGGTGCATTTTCCTGCTGTTTGGTACTTCCTTCAGCAGACTCTGGTCTGTTTGTCACTTTCTGTTCATTGGAATCTCTCTTGGCTTTCTTGCGTGGGGGACTTGATGCTGCTTGATGCCTCTCCTCACCACTGCTAGATCGCTTGGCTGGCCGTTGGGCTGTGGGCCTCTCTGAAAATCAATTCAACAATGGTCAGTCTATCAACGGATTAACTTTGATCCACTGCAGTTGGACCAAAGAGGATTCTTGAAGACTCTTTTAACATATTGAAAAATTTCTTGCGCACACTTGCAAAACTAACAGGCCAAAAATGTGTAGGTGTTGATGACAAAGTTCTCCAAAAATATGCAGAGACAAAATCGCTGAAGTTTGAGGAAAAATACTTTTTAAAAATGTACACCCCCCCCAAAAAAAATGCAGCAACGATTTTGCTGACTGGAGCTTGACCAAAAGTAAATACATCAGAAAGGTACGGAGAGCCTGACATTCTTCAATCAATTGGAATGTTCTCAGCTTGCAAGTGCAGCCTCTCTTTCAACCTCACCATATAAAAGAACCACCACATATGGAACGACAATTCCATGTTGGAAGGATGACATTGCGACCAACTCTTCCCACCTGTAATTTCATTGGTGAAGGGCTTGTTGACGATATGCCTGGACTTGGAGGCAAAGTTGAGCGCTGTGTAGGTCTCCATGTAGTTGGACTCCTCGGGTGCGATGTTGGTAATCATGCAGGCATGCGCACTGCCACCAAGAGAGTCCTGGAGAAGGCGGGTCAGTTTACTGTCCCTGTAGGGTACACGACCCTGTGAAAAAGAGGGTACCCTGTCTGAACACGACTTTCAAATCTCTCACTTGCAAATGAGTCTACAAACAGGCAATACGTCCCATGTCCTTATGAAATGATGAAAGGTCAACTCGTTTCAGTACATCTCTAGGTGCAAAAAGGCACCCTGACCAACATGCCCATGCACCCTTGAGATCTATGTCAATCTGACCACAGAGTGGTGCTCAACTGTCACATAGCATCAAGTGTGATTTCAGATTCAGAATCTTTGAAGTTGTATACACGTATGAGGTCAAGTCCCAAGACTGATAGGTACCTGGATGGGAGGTCAAAGGTTATAACAAGGTAGTGGGTCTCACAGGCTTATCAGCCAGTTTGCTCTTTTAGAGCAGTATAAGACATTGAGACAAGGTAAACATAGCAAATATAATACAATTGTATAGACAAACAAATCTGCAGGTGTTAAATCAGGTGTCATATGAAGGACAACCACAAGGTATCTTGTAAGTCCAGAACTGTCTATAGGGAGAGTTGTGACATGAGCGTCTTAATATTGTTGGAACCAAAATGGCGGGTTATGCATGAGTGCACATTATTTACAACTACCGCACAATAGCTGCATGGTACTGCACACATCATGAACAGCCATTTTGGTTCCAAAGTCTGAAGCTGGCCCTACTCTCGGTACATATACAGCTCTGACTAAGGCTGCATCCGAATCTCTTGTCTAGAGCTAGGTCTAGGTCTTCATTCCATTGGAAATGCGTGGAGATGCACAGACAATAGACCTAGCCGTAGCTCTGGAAGCCCATTTCGGACACGGCCCAAGCCTAGTTACTCTTTCTACAAAATGTGACATTCGGAGAGCAACTTCCTACCGCTGAGGTCCCAGGTTAAATGAAAAATAAACAACGTGTGAATCATCCAAGGTCATGCTACCCTGCTGCAGATGTAAAATCTCCGGGAAAATGACATTTTAGGATATTCAGAGTGTACTCTTACCAGTCCTTGATTGAGTGCATCTACCACCTGACCCAGTACAAACAAAGACGTGTTGATAGCTCCACTTTCCTTCAGTCTAGAAAAGGAACCGCATTAAAAAAAACAAAAAAAAGAAATGGCATTTGAAGATATCTCATCACAACTTGTCAGTTAAAGCCTTTAAGTTTAAAATGTATTTTCTTTCAGTTTATTTCTGCAAATCAGAGAACCAATCTAACAGTGGACTGCATAAAGTACTAGTGCTGGCAAAATATTTGAAGGGTTGCAAGACTTTATTCCAAAATCCAAAAGCTGAACAGTTCTAACAAATTTCAAATGGGCTTTAACGTCAATGTTCTCAGTGATAAAGGAACGCAGGGCATTGAGGACCACTGGGTTTTATCAGTTCTCAGCACCAATGGATCTAGCACTTTGGAGCCTTGGTTTAAGTTTAGAAATCTTCCTAAACCCCGGCTTTGTCTTCGTTTTTAGGCAGCAGTGTTATGAATTCAATTCAGCCCCATTTTCTGCAACAAATTGTTATTAAATGCGAGGCTTAAGTTTATAGTGTCATCTTTTCAACAATAAATCTTTGAAAGTGTTTGCAAAACTCAGACAAAAACGTGGATGATTCGAACATTTGGGGGAAACATCTTCTCGGGATATTCCCTCCCCACAACCAAATTGTTGCTATGGTGATAGGGACAACTTACCTGATGCCCCGGTTACCAGTTCGCTTGTTGTTTTCACTGCCGGCCAAGTCAATCAGGTACACCTTGCCAATTTGTTTCTTATACGGAGGAGCCTCCTGTTTTTTCACCACCTGGGAACAAAGTTGTGTAAACAAAATGGGTAAAAACTTCTGCTGATATCTTTGAAAAATCAAACTCGTCAAATAATTGGTCCACTGAAGTTCATAAAGTCCTTGTTTCACATTTAGGGCTCGACATCCTAGGGTCAATTTCAGGGCTGGGGTCGGGGAGCCACAACGAAACAGTGAACTCAAGCCATCCACCCAGACAGACATTATTTTTTTTTTTTTAAAACAGATTTCTCATTGCAAGAATTTGTCGAGAGTTTGTTTTTCAACTTGCTCCCCTGATCCACCATAACACTTGGGTTTCGATCTGAAACTGACTGATGTAGTAACTGAATGCAGCATAGAAGGAAATAAAAGCAAATCATAGTGGACAGTGTGGGGCATGGGAATTGCAGAGGTTGGATAAATGCGGAATATTTTCCACCAAACCTTGAGCAAGAGAATGGAATGGCTTCTGCTTGATCGGCTGTTCAATTTTGTGGCTGCCGTAGTTCTGTGACAAAAGAAATGCAAACATCAGAGCGGTATGCCTCCAAATAAGTCCGAGAATTTGATTTAGGTATTTAATCTGCCGTCTCAATCTTCATTGGCATAGATCTTGCCTATGGGGAGGGGCGAGGAGCCTCCAAGGGGAGGGGCTGACCTGTTCTTGCTGGCAGGCACAAACAAGTCGTGGAACTCTTCCAGAGAAGTGATCACCCTCTCAGCAAGGTTGGGAATGAAGATGGTGCGATCCCGATCCTCCCTGATTGGTAGATCCTGACCTTTGACCTCCAGAAGGTCGTACACCTACAAAATGAAAACAAGTAGTCACTTTTTTTTTTACATTTTATGACAAAATTTAGGCCAAATGCTAATTTCTGACGACACAGACAGAGAGAGAGAGAGAAAAATAATGCAATTTAAATGGCATGAAATTAAAAAGGAAAAGGATCAAATGGTTCACAGAATTTTTCTACCACTTTACATTTCTTGTAATAACCACAGAAAGACATGTTTATCAACAGTTTGGTAGATTTGATCTGAGAATAATTCTAACTTGTTACGTTGGCATCCGAGTCTTTTTTATTCAAATTTTAAAAAAATGAAGACTTTCTAGACATGATCAAACCTTTTCCTGGTAGATTTCCAGGTAGGAGAAGCTAAGACTGTACATCCACTGGGCGTCGCCTGCATTCAATTTCTGCTTGTTGATCAGGCGGAAGATATCATTTACCGCCCTTGGAATGATCCCCGGTCGCTCAACAGTTCCCAGCATTGTGTGAGTTTTACCTGCTCAAAACAGGATAAAGTATCAAAGAAAAAATGGCACAAACTACACAACTTGTTTTTGTGTCTACTTGAGGCTGCGGCTGCAAGTTTTGGCTACGGCTGACAGTAACACAGGCACCTATGGCAAGTGGCCATAGCCGCTTGACAGTGACCTCCATAGGAAATATATCATTGCCAGACACAGCTACAACCTGTGGATGCAGCCTTACTTTAACCCTAACCCACTAGGGCCTTGTTACTGGGACACATCCTCAATCCTCCAAAATCCTACAACCTGTGGATGCAGCCTCACTTTAACCCTAACCCACTAGGGCCATGTTACTGGGACACATCCTCAATCCTCCAAAATCCTACAACCTGTGGATGCAGCCTTACTTTAACCCTAACCCACTAGGGCCTTTTTACTGGGACACATCCTCAATCCTCTAAAATCCTACAACCTGTGGATGCACCCTTACTTTAACAAATTTTGACCATCATGCATGGAAGGAATGTGTGCATTATAGAGACAACTACAATATTCCATTACAGTCCTTACAGAACTGCTCTTAAATCTGCTTCAGGTTTCATTGGGATACCAGATAAAAAATACTAGACCAAACGTTACTGTTGAACAAGTTTGTGATAAAAGTTACATCAACATACTGTTTAAAGATAGTTCTAAATGCATGTACATGTAACAGCTTTTGTAAAGAATTTACCGATTTAACCCCGGACCTGTTTGACACCATTTCTGAGTTGTAACAATCACAGTGGAAATATACATGAACAAAATAATCCCTTGCATGATCGTACTGGCTAGGACCTCTGCGTCACATTATACCACACACAGCAGCAAGCCCACATATGATGGTGGTAATGCTGTCAGAAAACTGCACCAACCAAAGGTGCGACGCGTTGCGGGACAGTTTTCAGACCACAACAGTCCTGACAAAATGATAACGTTACCGGCTCCGGTCGGTCCGTAAGCGAAAATACTCGCATTCTGCCCTCTCAGCGCTTTGGCCATCAGGGGCTTGACGCATTTTTCATGGATGTCTTGCTGCCTGGACGTGGCATCAAAGAAGACATCAAAGTTGTACTTGATTGTCTGTTTGGTGTCGCGCCAATTCCAGATCTCCAGAGACGTCGCATCCAGGCCTCGGACACAAGGCTCTTTATCTTTGTCATCTTGTTTGAGAACTGGGCGCAGGCGAACCGCCACTTTCATTCGAGTGGGTGTACCACTGACACTTGTACTGTCAGACATCTGGAAAATGGGTAGTGTCAAGATAAAAAGCCGGTGAGAAAATATTTATTGACATCAGTCTCTTGATGACAGACAGGGCATACTGTCAAGTGTGACTGTCACAACTGTCTGAAACGTTGAGTATCAACGGTTCTTTTCAGAAGCCGAATTGCTCCAAAATGAAATACACCCATGGTGCTACTGCAAACCCATCTAATGTACTTGCTATACCTCCACCATGAAAAGCTTCAAATCTCATCTAACAAACACTTACTTGTGTGGCTAGGCTATAGCTTGAACATGTTGAAATTACACACAACTTTAGCCCAGGTGGACTCCCTAAGCTGACCGTACTACGTTATGGAGGGTCAGTCGTAATGAAATGAAGACAACATCCAACCTGGGCTAACACAACTCTATCATGTCTATATGCCTTATCACAAATACCGCATGGGTGATTTTGCACATTGGTCATGTTGGTCAGGGTTGGTAGAAATGTGGGCCTACTGTGGGAAAGAAAAAGGCGCAAGTAAGAGTGCCCCTTTTCCATCCCACAATGCCTTTCTACCTTTGTACAAAGTCACCAAGCTGTATTATGGGAACTGTCTGTGGCCACTACCAGTAGCCATAGACTCGTCAGACACGGCCAGAGCTGGGATTTATGATCACGTAGGGTCTAGGCCTTCATGTAATTCACATTTGTCACTTTCAGCATGGAGTGCTTTCAGCATGGAGCTGCTTTTTCTATTCTCCATGCTTTCAGTAAAAACTTTGTCGTGTGCGACCGGCCATGCATTGGCCATGTTGGCTTTGGTGGTCTGCTGACCTTGGAAGACACGGCCGTTTTCCAATATTCAACTTTGGCTTCGTCTCAGGCTTAAACTGTTTTTTACAACCTGACTTTGAAGCTGTAAGCGCAATGATTAGTCTAATAGTGCCACAAAACATCAAATAAGATGCAAGAGAGTAACAAGTTACAGTAATCCAATTTGATTTAAACGCTTCAGGCCCACAATCATGGGGATTGGTTTCGGACACGAAGCCTGAGATGGAGACGAAAGCCGAAGTTGAAACTGCCCAGGCCTACTCCGTGGTCTGACAGGCCCAACAGTACACTGTTTGGATTGTGGCTTGTTACAAGAAACATTTGAAAAATGAATATCTGAAATTACAAACAATTACACCGTTTTTGCAGATTTATGCCGGAAAAACTACACGCCGCTTTTAACTTGGGCAGTCAAATTTACCACTTCTTGACTTGCTTTCCTGAATTCAACCAATCAGCGCCCAATGTTTCCCCTGTGTTTGTTGTAATTCGTTGCTCCACAAAGCCCGTTATCAAGATGGCGTCTTCCATGAACAGCGCGAAAGGTGGAGTTTAACAACAGATGTGGGGGTGAAAATGTTCTAATATCAACAATATTTATAAAGCATCTTGAAATGGTTAGTATAGGCCTGTAGGCTTATTTGTCATATGTTGTCAACTCAGTGATGTATTTCACGGAAAAGACGAGAAGTAAAGTGCCCAATTTCCAGACTGTACAACCATGCATGGACAATGACAATGAGGGCGAGTTGGAAATATGGAAAAGGACGCGGAATAATTAATAAAATTACAAAGATAACAATTAGAGCACAACAAATACAGTGCTTTGATTGGAGGCAACATAAATTTATAGAGTTCTGAGACCAAACAGATCCTGACTGTGTTTGGCATCCGTAAGCGATCAGGAGTTAGTCGCTGTAGTAAACGAATGGCCCAAATCGAAACCAAAATTTCACAGACTTCTACAAAGTGGAAATCGCCCAAAGTAATACATCAGAATATTGATGTCGGATTTCAGATCCCACGGTTGTTGGGGTAGCCGCGGGCCTAAATGAATAGGTCTACTAATAATAAATGAATTAACAAAAGAGGAAATTTTTTAATAAAAATCTTAAAAAGAAGGCAGACCAGAGAAAGGGAGAACAGTTGGGAATGATAAATTAATTTTTAGTTGGCCCAAATCGTCAACTTCACTGCTTTCTGAAATTTTAGTTATTTTATTTAAATGCATGCATACCTTTCACCAATTGCCTAATTTTTTGCTGTCATCCTTTGAAACTTATCTTCAAAGAATTCCAACTTGAAATGTCTGTGACCAAATGCTCGTAAAGAAATTATTCATAAGTTCCTATTTTTCTTTTCAGATCTGCATAATTTCTATTGTGGCAAAATGATGGCATCTGAAGAGAAGCAAACGGATGAGGTCTCCAAAATGGAAGAATCAGTTTCAGAGAAAGGAACTGAAGAGACAGAAACCAAACAGGAAGCATCGGCAGACACAGCAAAGGAGCAGGAAAAAGAAGTCAAGATGGAAGTGGAAGACACTCCGGCGGAGGATTCATCCAAGGTCATGACTGAGGTTCCTATGGAAACTGAGCCAGCACCACCTCAAACCAAAGAGGAAAGTCCAAAGATAGAAGAAAACCCCAAGATGGAAGAAACTTCTGTAAAGGATGACAGTAGAGAGCAGGAAACCATCAATGAAGAAGATAAAGTTCAAGACAAAGTGACTGAAGAAAAAGCTGACGATGAACTAGAAAAACAGACCATCTGTGAGGACAAAGAAACTGAGGTGAAAACCACATCACCTCCAGATCCAGTTCCATGTAATGATGAGGCAGTGGAGGCCACTGAAGAACTGGATGAGGATTGGGATGTTCTTGGAACAGATGATGAAAAGGACGAGACAAGGAAGAAGAAAACCTCCGGAGTCTGGATGCCAGACGTCAACGTTATCATTGATCTGTATCAGAAACTGGACAAAGAAGGTGTGCTGGAGCTTCAGTGGAAATGTCCTGGCAGACGTCCACCTCCAGAGGAGATAGATGAGAAAAAAGAGGAGACACCGATGACGGAGACAGAGTTGGAGAAACCAGAAGCAAAAGAGGAGAAACAGTGAGTTCCCTGAATTCTTCTTGTCGGTGACACTTGTCATTTTGAATATTTAACATTACATTTACTATGAATATAGATTTAAAATTAGGATCTGCCCATAAACATTTTTGGACACTTTTTTCTTGCTTTGATCCGTTTAAGCCAAAGGTCCTGAAAATATGAATCCCAAAGGAAAGGAAAGTTTGTATCACTCAGTAAATTACTTTTTATTGTGAATTTGTTTCACATATCCTAAATACACCTGTTGCCATGATTTTATCTTTTTTTCCTTATAGGGAAGAGGAACCTACAGAGTTTGATTTTGATGTTGATGCTCCATCTGTCACTAACATGGCTCCTAGACGAACACCAGGTATGAACACACGTCTTCCCACCATGTGAACGTGTTACCACCCTTCCCCTTTTGACAACAATAAGATTTCTGGAGAAATTATATTTTAAGCAGTGCCCAATTTCAGGCACTGCTTAGCACGCAATTTCACGCTAATGGAGACCATAAGCAGTAAGCACAGCCAAAGGAATGCTAACCTCGGAGGAAAGATTTGCTTAAACTGTAGTGACTTAACAATAGAAATCTCTATGCGCCTGCAATCATTAGTGCAACCATGCTGAGTACTGCCATGAAAGGGTGCTTAAGAGCAAATTTTTCTTTTGGAGTTAGCACAACTTTTCTGCTATTCAAGCAGCTCCTTGAAATAGAGCCTGAAAGTCGACCCCTGATGGCCGGCTTCTGGAACCTTTGGTAGGAAAGATAGGAAAAATAACATGCAAAGATTTTAGAATTTGTAATATTTTTTCGTTCAATTACTTCTTTAAAAATCCAACTCGGAAAAGGGGCTTTGGAAAATATGTGCTAGTATATCAATTTATAGAAACTAAAAAAATCCTCTGACCTAAAAGAGAAATATCCTGCCAAACATTGACCCATCACTTCCGAAAATCTAAAATACATGAAAACAGTGCAATGCGCCAGTCTCGTACACAGTTGAATATTTACGGTTTGACATTTTATTGTAGTCCGTCAGTAAAAACTGAAATAAAAACAGATAAAAATATTTTAAACAGTCTTATAATTTATAAGTAGTAAACCTAAAGCAAAATTCTACTTCAATTATGAAAGGTTCTAATCTTTTATCTAACCTTTGCTGACAACAATTGCATGATGTCAACTCAATGGAATCTGAAATCCATCGACTTCAAGTAGGTAAATCTTTGCAACATTGTACAATCCCGTTTTCACGTAAGCACGGGCAGTGAAAATAAACATGCATGAACATGGAGACCTAGGCATGATATCACCGGAAGTGAAAGGTCGTTAAGAAAACTAGTTCTTTACATATCTCAATGTGACTTTTCCTAAATATTACTTGAGGAAGACAAAGGTAAAATTCCAACATGAATGTTTCATAGGGTGTTTTCAGTTAGGAATTATTCTTCCAAAAATTATCGAACGTGATTGGACAGCCCAACGTAAAATCCCCATAGGAGGACCGTGCGAGGGTTCCGGAAGCTTGCTGCGTGAGCTTTTACGTTCAGGCTCTATCGGGCTCTGCTGTTAACTTCCGCCCATAAAGGCTGTTTGAAGATGTTTGCATAACAGAAATGTTTTCGACTTTGTTCCCCCAGAGGCCTCCAAAATTAGTTAATTTGTTCTCTCCTTTTATCAGGAAGCGGCCAAGCCCTGGGAAGTGGTAAAAAGAGAGTTGCCAGGATGGACAAGATCTTTGACGACATGCTCCGACACAAGAGGATAGACGAGGAGCTAGCGAGAGTAGGGGACGAAGCGGACGACACCCTCAATCGAACAGACACAACTCCACAGAGACCAGTGGGGAAATTCAGGATAAGGAAGGATTTCTGACACGAAGAAGTCTTATGTGAGAGTTTGAGTTGGAAGTTCTTCATACTTATGGTGGAGAAGAAATGCCTTAAAACCTAAGGAGAGAGTGTAAAGGGGCTGCACAAGGCAGGAGCAGAGGAACACACATGAACTCAGGTTTATTTTGTTGTACCTAATGGGATTATGGAAGAACTGTGTCAAGTGCAGGTCACGCAGAGTAGAGAACTTTGGAGTCATAGAAGTGGAGATTACCTTCCTTGCTCAAGCACCCCTCATTATTGTACACGTATTGTACACGTACACGTGACAGACATGCAAGTGCCTCGGGGTTTCTTGCGTCTGGGTAGCCAGCACAACAATGCGTCTGGTTGTGCACATTTAGATGAAAGTCAGTCGGGTGACTTGGCACAGTGAGCTGCATGTGTTGGCTTAGTTTTTTAAAGCAAATTATCCCATCCTTCGTTACAATAAATCTGTGACTTCAGCCAAAGTACGTAAGGAATCTACCAGGTGTAGCTGTAGAAGATTCTAGGGTGGCAGGAACAAGTAACAATGTCAGGTCCAACCAAAATGTTACCTTTTTTATTGATTGATATTTTTGTCAAATATTTTAAAGGACGTGTGTTGTAAAGAATAGTGAAATAAAAAGAGCTGAGCAGTTCAGTTTCTCAAGATTTTTTTCACTGGCAAATGTTCAAAGCCCCATTCCCTCTTTCAGGAACTTGTCTGGTCTGACATTACTCCTCTAAAATGTTGAAGACAATTGGGGAAAGTGATTTTTGGGTGTGAGGATAGGTAGGAGTCATTCCTAACCTTTCCACTCAATTTTGGCGCCCCCCCCAAGGGTACCCAAGCCTGAGGTGTGTGCTGCCTCTGAATAGCCAAACCCCACAGTGTACAAGTGTGAATACTGTGTGTGTGTGGATAAGTTACTTCAAGAAGTTTTTGTAAAATTATTATTAGATCTTTTGTATTTGTACAAACCTTTATGAAATCCTACAGCTTTCAAAAACCATGTCTGTGAAGTATTTGTGGGAATAAAAAATTGAAATCTCTATCATACATTGTGATTTCAGTCGAAAAGTCACTTGGTTTGTCAAATCACAAGTTTACAGTGTACTTAATTCCTCCAATTCTTAAATTGTGTTCTCTGTGGTGTTTCTACCTCCATGGTTCCGAAATGCGGTGTTTTGTTTGGGATGTAAGTGCTATAAAAAGGTGAACTTGTTTGCTAATCCAAGTCCACCAACCCCCCCCCCCACCTCCTTAATCGGAATTTCTTCGAAAAATGAACAATGGAATTTGCCCCACTGTGCTTTTATACGGTTGGATGAATTTCCCATAATAGACAATTTGTCACAATCCACATTGCTAGTTTCAATGAGGGTACAAACAATCTTAAAATAGAACAGGCAACGCGCATAAAAGGGAAGGGTGTTCCTATCTATGACGTCATAAGTTTATTCATCGTCAGTACATATACAGTGTGCACGTACGTACGTATTTGTGTACATATATACAGAGGTGCATCGGCACGTCGCGTCCGTGGGCTTAAAAAGCGGAATCAAATCTACGCCCTTGATCCGTCTCGTCAGCGCCATTTCGGTCGGATTTTCGAAACCAGTCCACGGCCAAAATACCAAGGCTTCCACTAAGGCACCATTGATTCCGAAGCTATGTCCGGGGAAGCGGGCACGACGGGGACAAGTACCCATGCGTCTGCCGCGGCGACCGGACCCACCTCGGCGGTCAAGATCCGTGGCTCGCCCAGCAAGTACGTGAAGCTCAATGTCGGCGGTGCGCTGTTCTACACTACCATCGACACGCTGACTAAACAGGATAACATGCTAAGGGCCATGTTCAGCGGACGGATGGAAGTATTAACTGATTCAGAGGGTATGAATTTTTGATAGATTTTGTGGAGCTAAAACAGAAGACGCCCTTGCGGCGTCATCTGTACGGGACAGCCAGAATTTTGGCGATTGTACAGTAGCCAGCAGAAGCAGAAGACATCCGACTCAGTGTTAGGCCTAGTTGTTCATAGTTTACTGTCATGACTGTGTCCTGTTGTGTACTGCCAAAGCGGCCATGACTGTGTGGTCTTAAAATTTCTAAAATGAAAGTGTCAGTGTCACGCTGAATTCCTGGCTCCATGGTGACACTGTTCATCACTAACAATACATGACATACAGCCATACTCATGTACTAGCCTGCACACCATTATGACTAGTGCCAACTCTCTACATGCTGTATGAACAACTTGAGCAGATGGTCTGTTTGCAACTGATTTCATAAAACTGCAGTGAGTTATTAAGCATCAGCAATTTTTTTGTTTTTAAAATTAGTTAAATTGCACATTCAGCAACTACACCTGATAATCAGCTTTATCTAGTCTGCTTGGCAGTCATGTTTTCTTGGAAGTTGGAACTGATTTCTTTGGTCTGAAGTTCTGGATAAGCCTATCTACCCATGAAACTTTTATATATAACAGGTTTTGCCCTTACCCAACGTATATTAATTAAGCACTGTATGCTCAGTGCTTGTCCGAGAGCTTGTGAAAAAACCTCATAAGCTTACTCGGGTGGGACTAGAACCCACGACCTCCTGCTTACTAGTGCAGATGTCTTAACCACTCAACCACCGAGCTTGCCAGGGTTGGCTGGCCGGTCTGAGTCAGGTGAAGCAGCGGGTACCGCGAACTATTTTCAAAATGTATTTTTTTGGGTAAGGGCAAAAGCTGTTACATATAATTAACATCTCCCCAATGCAAAAATACATCTTGACCATGAAACTTTGTTTTCGAATAAAGAGATGGAAAGAATGTCACTAACTTTTCCTAGCTAGCAGTGACGTATTATAGCCCTCTGAAAGCAGCAAAACATCCTTAAAGGCCAAATTTAGCAGGGAAAGTATTGAGGTATTCACTTAGAAAAGTACTTGGAATTTTTTAGACGAGTCACATAGGGTTGGGTTTGCGCATCCGTTTATGGAATTCTTTCTGATGTGTGCAATGGTTAACTCCCCTCGTACTATATCAAGGCTACTCAATTATTACTTCACATTGACTTCTTTAGGTCATGCTTTTAGGACGTAACATGAGAGACGTTGCCCTTCTTGGACAGCGATGTTGGAAGATTCAGTTAATTTACTGTAAAATACTCCCTGTGTTGAAGTTAAGCATCCTTTTTAGGTTTTTGTTTTTAAGAAGTTGAATATTGTTTCAGGATGGATCCTGATCGATCGCTGCGGTAAGCACTTCAACATCATCCTGAACTACCTGAGAGATGGCCAGATCCCGCTCCCAGAATTACAGAGCGAGATTGAGGAACTCCACAACGAGGCCAAATACTACCTGATTCAGGGGCTGGTGGACCAGTGCCAGAAGGCGCTGAAGCGGAAACGCGACGAGTACTTCCCGGTCTGCCGCATCCCTGTCATTACCTCACAAAGGGAAGCTCAGTTGCTCATTAACGGTTCCACAAAGGTGAGTCATTGCATAGCAAAACACCAGGAAGTAAAAACTGCAGGTAGAAAATCCATTATTCCGTCAGGGCTCTACACTGACATCACATTTCCCTAGATAACTTTAATTACACAGCACTAACCACTATATTACTGAATGACTTTGATAGGCTTAAGATGTGCAGGTGATGTGGAGTTTGTGGACTTAAGCCCTTGTCATTTTGTGAATGTGGTAACGTGTGTGTTAACATGGTCAGTGTTATTAGCAATAGTGCAGTGTCATCCAATGGGGTTTTGGTTTTGAAAAGAAAATGGATCTGATCTCAGTAGGACGATCAAGAAAAGGGTGTAAAATTACTTGGTTGACCTCAAGCTCTATAATGATGACTACGTGTACTTGTAAATGTAACTGGCAAGGAAACCAGGGATTCCTCAGAAGAGCCTATGGCGCTGTAGCTTGAAAACCTGCAGAGAGAAGACAGCAAGGAAATGTCCAGCTTTTTGTGTGAGATGCAGACCCCATATAATTGTCCAGGGACAGGAAACCCCAATCCACTCACTGGATAAGGTGAGATTCGAACCAGGATTTTAGGAATGGAAGGCGAGGAAGTCAGGAAGTACGTTTATGTTGTAACAAGCTCATATCCCAATAAACAATCCTCTTCCTTTTGATTTCAGCCAATTGTCAAACTGCTGTACAACAGACAAAACAACAAATATTCCTACACAAGGTGAGTCCAGTAACAATCCTAGTGGAAGTCAGCATATCTGTTCTTATGCGCTCTGTGCAGGAACAAGGAATGGACTGTTTTTACCTGGGAATGAGGTCTCATTGGTTGGAGAACACCACGTTCATGCGGAGGTTCATGTTTGGCACAAGAGCAGAGCTTGCAAAGCGATTCTGTGTTGAAGTGTACAGTCTCTACATTTGTGCTGTGTGCCCAGTTGGAAATTGCTTTTACCAGCCTGTCTCTTCTTTGCTAGTAAGGAGGGTGCCTCTAGTCGGAGTGGATGATAACAAACGTGTAGACAAATCCAAGAAGATACCATTACTGTAGAGCCATAACACATGGGTTTAAACTTGGACACGTTCGTACATGATGGCAACTTCCTATCGACCTCGAGTAGAAGCACCCCCCCCTCATCGGTTTAAAAGAGCAGCACTGATTTGTTGGTAGCGATGTGACCCTAGCTCATGCATTTCCTAGTTGCTCGTAAACCACTTGAAGTTCTGACCAAAGGAGTCTCTGTTGCTTAGAAAACAGCGCTCTCTCATGGTCCAGCTCGTGGCCAATTGTCAGACAGAAATAACAGCATAGCCCCGCAGTAATGGCTTTCAATTCTGGTCGCTGGATTTGTCTGTATTGGTTTTTGTCGTCATGTGAAATTCATGTTCTGTTTAATCACTGGACAATTATGAGAGCTCTCTGTGGCAGATTCCAAGTGTGCACATAAACATGTCTTTCATTTGCCGGTTTGTTACATATGACAGTTTGTTTTAACCCTAACCCTACATAATACTACAAATTACTACTTGTAGTAAAATGTAGTAATCAGTGCTGCCGCTTGTATGAGGACATGACCGTATTGTTCTCTGAAGCCATAAAATACAATAGAAAAGACGATGTACCATACAGTGCTGTGGCACTATGAATGCATGGCTTTATTGTTCTCTGTACAGTTAACAATGGAAGTAACCTAGCCAGAAGTAGTAATCTGTAGCGCTAGGTCCTTCAGGCTCAGGCTATTACTTAGTATTTTGTAGTACTGAGTACTTTAAGCCAAACAATATGCTCGGCGGTTAGGGTTATTATCTATATTGGTTCAATTGAGTTGAAGTTACACTAAGACTTATGAAAAAAATCCCTTCTATTCCTTTCCCTGCCTGGCACTGCTTCACTGTCCTCAATTGCTCAGGAATGTGACCTGTTCAGAGTTTTCAAACTTTACGACTTTTATTTTCTTTTGCAGTGACACTCTGAGGGTTATTTACCTTTACAATTAAAAAAGTCTTGGTGTCATTTTGTTCACAGCAACTCAGATGACAACATATTGAAGAACATAGAGATGTTTGACAAGCTCTCGGTCCGTTTCAACGGACGTGTCATCTTCGTCAAGGACGTCATTGGCGGCAACGAGGAGATCTGCTGCTGGTCCTTCTACGGTCACAGTCGCAAGGTGGCCGAGATCAGCTGCACGTCCATCATGTACACCAGTGAAAAGAAGCAGACCAAGGTGAGGGGTCAGTGGCATTTTGGTGGCTGGAGATTGACCAAGACCCACATAGGTCTTGCTCTATGTGGACAAGTTAGAGTGTAAACTATAGCTAACCATAGTTTGGCCAAAGTCACTTCAACAATGGATGGTGGGACTTGTATTTGACCATTTGAAACCAGATTCTAGGCACTGTTTTTAATCACTGGTTATCAATGGCCTTTTTTGCAATTAAGTGACGAGGAACTATTGGCTCGTAAATAATCATGCAGGATGGCAGACAGCAAGACTGGATTGAGATAGGTAACCAGCCAACACTGAGATCTCACGAAAATTGTTATATTTTGGTCATGTGTGTGGAAGTGTGTTATTATGTATGCCTTTATAGTAAGACTAAGAGGCAGTTGACCAGGGATTGGACTGTCGTTTGTTATCAAACATGCCCCTAAATAGTGTTCCTTGTGTTTTAGTCGAGTCCATCACAAAGCCCTGCAAGTCCGTAACAAGTCATCCAGTTGTATCTGGCTTGAGCAGAAGCACCCCCTCATTGGCTGAAAAGAGCCATGTTGGTCGGGAGCGTTCATTTTGCTGGTAGCGACGCAACCATAGTGCGTGCATTTCATAGTCGTTTGTGAACCAGCGATGTGCAGTTCGGACCAACGGAGCCTCCATTGCCAGGAAAATTGCACCTCCTCTTGGTCGAGCTCGGGGCTCATAGTCACAGCATATTTAAATGAACTGTGATAAAAGCATGCCTTTGCCGTTGTTCACCTTGTATGACTGGTCTTGTGAAAGGACTTGTAGCTTGTAGAAAGGACGTGTGATAGACATACAAGTACTTATTGAAGCTGATTCTTGCAGACAAGGTATTATATTTCTGCAACAAATTTCCTATAGCTACATTGTTTGTATGTTTTAAGTTCTTTAGCCCTAACCCCCCAAGGTTTGCTAGCCCTAACCATCCCCATTCACACAAAGTTAAACACCCATATGGGACTTTGTGCACAGAGGCTGTTGGGTATGCCAAACCCAATGCAAAAGCCAGCTATTATGGGCCTACCAGACCTATCCCCACAGAATTAAACGCTTTACTACTGTTTAATTCTGTGTGGTTGGGGAAGGTTAGGGTTGAGGTTTGATATGGTTGAGTGGAAAATTATGTGTGAACAAAATAATTTTGTGTGTGTGTCTGTTGTAAGACTTTTTGTACCTATTTTATTATCAATGTTTGCAAAATTATGAAGTGTTTTCTCTTCCTTTGGCGGGCATTTTTGTAAGTTATTGGAATTTAGACACAGCATGAAATTTTACAGGGTCGAGGACAAATGGTTGACTGTGTGTTTCTGATATATTGAGAAAAAAAAAATAACCCCAGGAAAAAGATTAAAATACAGTCAAATTTTATTTTCAAAACACTAAAATTTCTACATTGGGGAAACATCTTAATTTTTGTTTTCCCCCGAAAAAATTGGATTATTCAGAGTTAGCGAGTTCGTAGTTCGACAAATAAGAAAATGTTGGCCTGACTGTTTGTAAAGGTGACAGGGACACTTACCATTTTTTCTTGCTGTCATGCTAGGTTGAGTTTCCAGAGGCACGGATCCTGGAGGAAACGTTAAATATTCTCCTCTACGAGAAGCTTGACAGCCAAGACGCCGAGGCCATGCACAACATAGGCACCAAGTTAGGCTCCTTCGCCGCCGCTGCGGCCTGCCACAGTGACGACGACGAAGACCACCGCGTCCGGAAAACATGAGGCTAGCTGCAGGCCACTGCCCGCTGATGTGGTGTTGTAATAGGCAGAGCTGACAACATTCCAAATGTAGTAACCAATAGGAAGTCGCTCCTGCAGTTAGATGACTGTTTCACATTTGACGGTGAGACCTTCGTAAATTTTTTTATGTACCAAATTCTATAATGAAATTGTCATTTTCATGAAGCCATATACATGTATGGCATTACAGATATGCATGCATGCATGCAAACGTGTATAAAGTATGTTTCGAATTGAATAATCGCTCAAGTACCGTACACAACTTGGTACAAACATAAATACATTATGTGTTCAATAACTGATTGTATTCCCATATGATACACGTATTTGGGCATAAAAAGGGGGAGATTTTGTATATTAGCTTTACCCTCTTTGTTCGGTAAAAGATAAAGAGGATGAATGGAAATGCTGCTTTTTATTTGAAGAGCGCCCTCTGCCATTTCTTTTTTAAAGAGTCAAAACCGAAATGTGTGCAATTTCTCTGTTTCCTCAGATTCCCTTGATTTACTTATGAAATTAATTTCCAAGGATTTTATTAAACATATTTCTCACTTCTTTTAAATTTTCGAAGTCCTCCTCAGACATAACTATCTTCAAGGTCTGTTTTGCCAACTTAAAAAAATTCGGTCAAAATTAACTGAGGGCATGTCACACTGCATATTGAGGATTTTCTAGATGAGCCATCAAGTCAGCTTTTCTGCACAGAATTCATCTTCAGATATTTTTATACTTGCCGCGCTTGCATTGCATATATTATCCTTTCTCATTTCAATGTTTGATACCAAGATGTTTATGTACATCCACGTTTAATCAATCGTTAAATCAAATGTTCAAGCGTTTAACTTTTTTTATGAGGTTACAAGAAGAGCCTTACTGGGAAGTTTTTGACATTTCTATTTTGGTTATAATTAGAAAAACTGCATTTAACCCATCCATTAAATACGTGTCTTTTATTGCGATGGCTTATTAGACGGGGCATTCCTGCAATGCGGTTCATCTTCACTGATGTTATAATTTAAGGAAATGTAACAGCCCCAATATGAAAGTTTCTGACACCCAAAAACCAAGGAATGGTATCCGGGTGACGGGAACCAACACAGATGGTATTTAGTCAAATTTTGATCACCATCCGAGTATTATCCGAAGAATACATTATTAGCTAACTTGAGCTAAACCCTCTGAACGTGTAAAGCTTATGGAAGATTTTTGTAAGCATCACGGATTCGATTTTAAAAAACATAAAGGGATGACCAATAGAACCCCTTTTTTTGATTTGTGTTTTTGTTACTTGCTCTTAATCCTTTCTGCTCACAGTTCTGCTCTGTTGCATGGAAATGAATGTACAGATTTGTGACAAGGATAAATAAATGGACATCTTTTGCAAGAAAGTCCTCAGCTTGTGCAACATATATACAATGTAGTACTGTTTTATCCAATTTTTTTTTCACGTTAAGGTTTATTTTCCAGTTTTTATTTTATACCTTTTGGTTATTAAGTAATCATTTTTTGTGGAAATACATTTTTCCGAAGAAATAAGTGGTTGCAAACTCTGACTCGAGTATCCTGCTACATGTTTTGATCCGAGCATCATTTAAAAAACACATTATATTCAGAAAGGTTGCGATACAAAAGAAAGGCACAACATCATACCTTAACCCTAACACTCCTCAGTCCTCCAACCGGTGAAGGATTGAGGAGGGTTAGGGTTAATTCTGATGGAAACAAGCCAGAGAATGTGGTGTAAAACTGTACTGCATGACAAAAGAAAATCTCTACATGAGTCACGCATGGAAGTTTCACACACCAGTTTCTTGTGCTATTTGCACAGCAGAAATTCAACTTCCAACTTACTCTTTCGACGTTCAACAGTCTGGGCACCTGTAGGCACAAATCTGACAAGACAGGTTGTACATGTTATTCTTGTATGTCAATACAAATTGCATTCAGGTACTGCTACAAACCACCTAGACGTATTTAAAAAAAGTTAATAAGCAAAAATATGAAACAGTGACTCTGTAGTGAACAAGAACAAATCAAAATTTTTCAAAAGACTTTAAAAATAGAGGGAAGGGAAGTTTATTTTGAAAAAAACAAACAAACACTAGAGGCCTAATTGAACCTGTCAAGCCACTACTTGCAAAACACTGACAAATGGAAGTCTTTAATTTGAAGTCCCAGGAAATGGTTCCAGCTCTTTGACGCTGTTTCTCAAAACAAATTGGAAAAGTACAGGACTGTGGTTAACCTTGGCAGTTGAAGTAAGTACATGAAGGGCCTTACTTTTTAGGAGGTAGGTTAAAAAACTTCCACCAATGTAAATAGTGGTGAAGTGGAGGGGGGGTTGTCACAAGAACATTAATTTTACAGTTTGGGCTGATGGGGGGAGGGGAGTAGCTGCTTGCTGTGGGATTCCCTCTGCAGCATTGGCTAAATGGCTATGTGAATGGGCAACTTTCATTCAAACAAGAGGGTTTTTTTGTTGAATGCCTAATCGTAAATAAACTTTGTCATTAGGCTAAATATACCATTCCATAAAGTGATGCTATTTTGCAAAACCTTTGATTTAGCAGTTTAATAACCGTACATTTATTACAAAGTGAACCGTTTTCAAAAAGGGACTACGTAACATATTTATAACCGGTGATCCTACATTGGTTGAAAGCACTGAGGGTCAATGCATACAAAGTCTGTGCATGAAAAACTTGTGTTCTAGAACTTTATGCCAATCCAAAATAGAATTCTGTTCCCAGAAGTCTTGTACTGCTCTTGATGGAATTTCCGTTTAAGTCTGACTTTCTCAACAAAAAAGTGTCCTTCACGATTTGTGCAGATTAATTTTCTGGACAAGGTTAACAATTTCAAATGTTGTACCAATGCTGTTTAGCGTCATAGGCTAAAACTGAAGTGCGGAAATAGCAAACTATACTGACCACTTGTCTCTGGAATGTTCCATTTTTCCAAGCCCTGAAGTTAATAGAATAGTCTAATATCAGCTCATTGTTTCCAGTTCATGTTTGAATTGAATTTTTGGAAATTGAATCAATTTTGTGAGTAAAAATTATGCCATCCCTTCCAACAGCCAAATGAAACTGAATTTAGCAAGGGCGGTATATCTATGTCAATTTTCAAAGAATCCAGTGCGAGAGGCAGTTTTAAGCAAGAGCCAGCCGCTACTTGGTCTGGTCTTCCCTGCCAAAGCCGATGGATTCCAAGTATTCCATACCTAGGAATTCAAAACACGAGGAACGTTTGAATTATTAGAAAAATCAACATTGGCATTGCTGTTCAACCTTTCAAAGAATGATGTCCGTAGCTTTATTCCAACGAAAGGCACATTCCAAGTTTTTGGTAAAGTTATGATGTCTGGCAGCAAAAATAAAACTGAGTCTAGTCCAAATATGAGCTAGAGATTGAGGTTCGGTGAGAATTGTCACCAATACAGACAAAAGGAATATCCATGAAATGTAATCCGTGAGAATGCCAGAAGGGTTGTGCTTTTGGATGACCTTTTGTGATTGAATCATGCTGGGTTTATTCATATACATGTACGTGTTTCACTAAAATTTTTCTGGTGGTGTTAAGAACCTCAAGCATTGTTTCCTTCCCTGCCAGGAGAAATGAATCGTCAGAGAGAGGATGTTTTGTTTTCTCTTTCAGCTCAGGCATGATGGGTTCCAGCCCTTTCTGCAAGGATTAAACAAAGATTGATGCACCGTGTTAGCAAGGGTGTAGCGACGGGAGGGGGAGTACCTAGTGGCGTATCCAGCAGGAAGACAGTGGGGACGGAATTTTTTTTAAAGAATTTTTCATATGAGAAGAAGTTATTAGTATATTGTTTATCAAATATTACCACCAAAACCCCAAGAAAACCATCAAATAAAAGCAAGGATGGCGAGACCGCAAGTAAGACTTGATATTTTTGTCTCCTCTGACATCAAGTTCAATGAGTCCAAAGCTGCATTTGCTTTTGTATTTGCCTCCTTCTTCGACACCAACAGCTGGATACGCCTCTGGTAGTGCCCCCCCCATAATTAATTCCAGTCGGTAAATAGAGCTTTGCTCGGCAAATGAATCCAAATTTAGTGCTTAAACGATATACGTTGGCCATCCAAATTTCCCCTGAAATCTAGCATACTATGGATCGCTTTGTGAATTTTTACACAACACAAGGTTGGTGAACAAGTTGCAAGTCAGCAAATTGATTCTGGCACACCCCCCCCAAGAAAATGCCTTCGCTAAGGCACTGCATGTAAGACCAATTAAACAGATTGTGTGAAGCTGTATTTTGGAAGTTTCAAGCAAGCAATTCTTTGGTAATGCTTTGCTGATTTTCAATTTTCTTATCATTAGTTTTATATTTTTGGAATAATTGTGAGGTGTCAGGTAGCATTTTTCTTTTTCTGTTTTTGGGGGTGAGGCTTCAGGAGGAATAAAATGTTGGACTGCCATTTTTAGAATAAGAAGCCCTTTGCTCCAAACATTTGGACATGCCATCGGTCAAGAATGTTCGGCTGGGCATAACTAGTACTCCTACATCTCTAATCAATTTTATTAGTAAGTTCTAAGAGTTCTGCCACTGGCTGTTACAGTTTGTTGGAAGGGGGAGGGGCCTGAGATATAGGAGGAGTTCTGTTGCCATGTTATAGTCAAAAGCAAGAAGTGAAAATCCCCAACCCCTGAGGGTTATATTCAAATGGCCTGCCCATTGACCTGAGATAAACTGTAATCCACGGCGATATACTCGTCTGATTTTCCTAGAACGCTTAGTACCAAAGCTATCACAACTCCTGTCCGATCTTTGCCATGTGCACAGCAGACCATGGCTGGGAGATTCTCAGGATCAGAGAGGGTCTTCAGGACTGAGAGGCAAAAAACAAGGCAAATATTATTCATTTGGTCACAACTACAATGGTACTTTTGACTGTGAATATGTGCAATGGGTAAGGCGACTAAGACAGACTAAAGATCTCTATGACGACTTTCTGCATGGAAACCAATTCATGGCGAAGTTTTACAAGAGCCTGTGCACTTTTTTCTTGAAGTTTGACCCAAACAATTGTAGAATTTGCGAAAAATATGACATCAAGGAACACTTGTCATTTTATCGGAGGATGTGTTTATATATATTCATTTATTTCGATAAGAACAGTAAAATCCTTCCTCTCAAAATTAGCCATTGCTCATTAAACTTGTGACATCATTATCTTACAGAAGGTTACATGATGAAAAATGTATGTTGTCCACTCCAAACTTTGCGATTTGTTTCAAGTTAAATGAAATGGAAAACACATTTCTGCGTTCTGAATAAACCAAAATGCAACTTTCAGTCCTATGGTAAGAAAAGGCTTTCCCTTTTTAAATAAAGTTTGCTTTTTTAAATGACTTACTGAAACATATTTCCTTGCTTGCGTACTTCAGAAGCCCCAGGTACCATCCTACTAGGTCATACCTGTGGAATTGCTCCGATAAACACTGAGTAAAATACAGGACAGCTTTATCCACAAAGATGCCGATGATCGCCCAGAGCACAGTGAAAATCTGCTCAGTGTACCAAGGTGCCATGTAGAAAACATCAAGGGCCATCTCTTTTTGGTTCACTCTGACCCATTCCAGGTGATGGATGCGTGACCGGGTTTCCGCTTAAATCCTTCACAGGAATGGTACTTACAAAGGGGTATTTTTTTGCTGCCTGTTGGTCCGGAATGTCCGGTACCAAAACGTGGACAAAGTCATCGATTGCTTTAGCCTTGCCATTTTCGGAGGTACGATACTCTTTAACGCTGCGACAGTCGAAGTAAGAGCGGATGTCGGGATTGGTGAGGGCTTGAATGTCTGCTTGGGTGGCTCGATCCTGCATGGAGGACCGGAACAGCTTACCGTGGCTATCTCCCCGTCGCAGGTTGGGGATGGAATCCAAGAGGATGACGTTTTCTTTGAGGCTGTCCACATCCGACGTCACAGTCTTAGAGGGGCCAAAGGATGACACCATTGTGAAGATACGAATAGTGAAGGCAGACACTCCTTATCAAAACCCACAACAGAATCAAAAATATGATAGAAGATTTATTCAAGTAAAGGTAAGGCTCTCCTAGACGCATTTGTGAAAATGATAAGTAACTTATTTGCTGTGACAAAAGGCATTACAAAAGAAAACAAATGAACCCTAATGACTTCCATGAATTGCTTTAAGTCGGCTCGAGCACTAAACAAATTCGCCAAGTTTCGAATGCATATCTGCAGGTAGTCTGGAACCCGTAAGATATGAGAAGGGTGAAGTGGGTCTATTTAATCAAAAACATCCACCCACTTGGGCTGCTGGATGTATCTTAAAAGGGATTTGATTTATTTGTAAACACAACAACTTCAATTTTAGTCTTTCATCTAGGGCAAATATTCATACCTTTTATCTAAAGGGTCAAGGGGTAGGTATGACCCAACCGTCAATTGGTCAAAAAACACCAATGAAAACTGTCCCACTGGATATGGGTGGACTAGAACCCAGCTTGGCCAGAATTTGTATCAAATGGACAAAATAATAGGCACACATGTCCACTTGGAAAAGTATGACTACAACTTACTCGGACATATCAAGCCATGAGAGAACATGAGCAAACAGAAAAAGCTACAATCATTTTCTCTACAATCTATTTTGAAATATTATGACATGTAAATGTTGAGTGATCATCTCCTTTTTACAAGATTTTGAAATTCTATGCACATTATTCTGTCATCTACATGAAAACATTTCAGTTTTTGCGGAAACTATACTTAGTTATGGAATGAACATTATACCATCCAGCGATAGGATTATGAAAAACAATTTTCGTAAGTATGTTTTATAATTACACACGGCTTATCACTATAGCTTTCCACTCTCAGTGTGCACACTACATCCCAAACGTAGTAACCAATTGCAGTTAGATGACTAGTTTCACATTTTAGGGTCAAACCTTCGTCATTTTTGTATGTACAAGAATTCTATGACAAAATAGTTATTTCCTGATGTATGGCATTGAAGATGATAAAACTTGTATCAGGTATTTAATCAAACACCGAGTTGGAAAGTACTGTACACAACTTTGGTACAAAAATAAATCATCTGGATACCAAATGGATATCATGTGGATACCAAATGATATCACCTGGATATCATGTGAATGACTGATACCATGCTGCTTTTTATTTGAAAAGCGCCCTCTGTCATTTCTTTCATAAAAAGTCAATATCGAATTATGTGTGCAATATTTCTGTTTCCCAAGATGCATTTGATTTACCTATCTAGTGACTAGCAAGGATTTATTAAACATATTTCTCACTTCTTTAAATTCTTTAAAGTCCTCCAAAGTAAAGTATCCTCAATGGCTGCTTTGCTAACTCAAACAATCAGTCAAAATTTACTGCGGACGTACTCAGCCATGAGGGTCAAGTCAGTTTTTCTACATAGGAACAGAATTCATCTCCAAATATTTTTCTACTTGCTTCTCTTGCATTGCATCATTTCTCA
>NW_019091383.1:217681-229519 GCF_001949145.1 Acanthaster planci | reverse complement strand
TTTGACTCGGAGTTCATTTGACTCGGACCGGCCAGCCGACCCCAGCAAGCTCGGTGGTCGAGTGGTTAAGACTAGTGCAGATGCACTAGTAAGCAGGAGGTCCTGGGTTCGAGTAAGGGCAAACCCGTGATATATAATTAACAAATAAACATGTTAATCAGAAGTCAAATTGTTATGGTACTGTTACTCACATTCAAAGAGAGAGAAAATACCTACTATCACATAATAAAAAACGTCGGTAACAATTTTAAGGAGCTGTATGCATGTTTTGAATGTTATGGCACTGACCAAACTTGCAAAAATTGTACACTATTTATCAAAAAGCTTTTTCAAGAAACCCATCCACAAGAAAAAAAGCAATGTTATATTATATTTACATAGCCTGTCACTGGCCCCCAGAGGACACTTCTAAAACAACAATTTCAGCTCAATAATCTAAATTGGACCCTTGTGACTGGTGTTGACTTTGGTGAATAGGGTTACGTATTCAAGCATTGCATGAGTTGTTCATTTAGGTACCACAAATGTTTTAACTTTGCCAAAACAGAACACACTCTGTAAACGAACAAAAAACACTTAAAGACCAAATTTGTGACCTACCATTCCAAAACTAACTAGGTTGAAGGAATATCAGCTATTTTTTCATACACAAAACATGAAAATCTCATAACTTTCATTGTCCGTAAAATATCAACCATTTCTGAAAAAATTGTTACTTTGGATGGCTTCGAAGTACGAAAATAGGAATTGCAAAATATCAAAATAAAAACCAGTCTAGGTCCTGTGTTTGGAATGATCGGTCACATTTCCCATTCTGCTTGCCATTACAAATAAGATTTTCAAACTCTGGACAGCGATAATAGCGATTGGCAAACAGAATGAACCTATTCTAATCCAGAAAATCTCTCAAAGATTCAAGTTTCAACATATTAATCACATGGATCAAGGTTCACCAACTTATGCGCTGTTATAAGGTCAACCAAGCTTCTATGTCCCCAGCACCAGAATTTGACGTGAAGTCGCTCATATTGTAAACATGACGGCCAACGGCTTTGTACCGCCAATTTGAATAGTACAGTCCTTTGCAAAAGTTTAAGACCACCTGGAATTTATGGGTATTTCTGTCAATGAGCCTGCATTCCTTTGTCTCATCGGATGATTACATAACATGTCTACTACAGTGGTCATAACATGAAAGTAGTGCTATGAGCCTATGTGAATGCAAGTTTTTGCCAAGACATGTCTTGTATGGCATTTTGTCTTTGCTGCAGCATGGGAAAAAAAGCCTGTCTTGGTCAGGTTCAATGGGCCCAAATGGCAACCCTCCATCAAGAGGGCTACCCTGAGCTACTCTGAAGGGGGCTGGTTGCAGCAAGACTGCTATGCACCATGCCATTTCAAATTTCAAAGAGATGGCTCATTTTCTGACCAGAAAAGGCATGGTTGTCCAAGAAAAACTACCCCCGTGAAGACCATGTGATCCGGCAAATTGTTGTGAAGGATCCCTTGAGTTCTTGTTGAAAGATTAAAGCAGCTTTGCAGTTCACTGGGACAAATGTTAATTTTTGAAGCACCATTTCTTGCCGTTTAAAAATAAATAAATAAAATAAACGTAAGTTTCAAAGATTTATTTGCTAAAATTTGGTTTTCCTTTGAGTTACTGCATTTTGAATGGGTGGTCTTAAACTTTTGCAAATGACTGTACTTGAAACTTAATGTTGATGGAAAAGGGTAATGTAAATATATATAGAGATAACAGAAATGTCTCTTGTCCTTCAACAGCTAAAAATAGCAGAAAGTTTACAATGAGGGGTGTATATTGTAAAGGTTAACTCAATTCAGTTTAGGTCAAAAATCTTTGGGTTGGGGGCTTGGGTTATGGGGATATTTTGTTACGTGAATTATCACCAAAATTAAATGTACGATGTACAAACTGAAATTCAAAAAGTTTGAAGGTTGGAGTTTAAAAATGTGGAAAAGGATGGCAATTGGATGGGAAGATTTTCCGGACCTTTTTTCAGCAACCAAAATTGATCTTGATGGGGTTGAACTCTCATCAACTCATGAAACTAATTACAATCACTCAAAGCAAAACTGAAAGATCTCAGTTTTTTCCCCAACATGTCACTTAATTCTGCACCGTGCACGTGTCTCTACACATTCAGAGGTAAACAGACTACGGTGTAGAAGAGATACCATTACGTTGCATGGGGTATGACGACCCAAAGTTTAACACTATGCAACTCATTAATCTACGTTATGGAGCTTGCTTGCAGACGATGCTGCACACAACTGGTACTGCAGAATGGGTGATACTCAGATTAGCAAATGGTCTGCAACACCATCGCATAAGTTTGGAAAGCTTTTTTTTTTCTGAAGCCCAAGGAGCTAAAGACAATGGGTTGACAAATATTTCAAAGTTTTTATAGCTCATTGACAGAATTGCACATATTTTCGAGTTTCTTTTGTGGTTTGGCAAACCTTTACAAACACCTGTTTTGGCAGGTTTTTTTTCCTACCTTTTCTATACAAGTTATCACAGTGTTCATTAATTTGGAAAATTGTATTATTCTGCATGTAAAACTACTGTTGTATCTGCAATAAATGACACAAAATATAAAGTATGTAAAATCTACAACAACATCATCTACATGTATATTTCTCTACAAAATGTCTTAAATACGTTGTACTTTTGCTGCTTTGTGATCTTTTCAACAGTACTAAATTTAAATTCAAAAATAATACAGCTCATAATCGTCAAAACTTTTATAGTATATATTATTGTTACACATTTGGTGGATTTGTTCAATCAATTGGCAAAATACTGATTCTTGACAGGTTGTAGTACTAAAATAAAAAAAACACAACCAAACAGCTGAATACACATGCCCAAAATAACAGACAAACAACAACGAACAAACAAACAACAATGAACAAACAAACAACAACAAACAAACAAAACACAAAAAAGAGAAAAAAATTGGAAAGGTGCGTGCAGTGCTCACCCTTCGTATCAGCTGCGTCATATTTTGGACAAAAGTTCTGAACCCGTCTTTCTGACCCTTCAAACCACATTGCCTGAGACTTTTCACAAGTTTCAGAAGTCGTATTTTTGCGATCAAGCATATCACAAAATGTAAAATGTCTAAATTCCACACACTAACAGCAAATTTATGCATAAACTTGAAATCACATATATGCCTTTTTAAGCCACTGTAAAGAGAAAGCCTTGGCAATTGGCAAGTATAATTTCCAACCTGTCACAAAAACAACTTAGCATCACACATAAGCATTTTTAATGCTAATATGATTTTTTAAAATTACATACATGTATGGGCATCAAATTTTGATTAGTTTCACTTGTTACAAGTTACAAACCAACTGTTTGAACAGCTCAGAGACGGTCAATAATTTAATCTACTTCTCCTGTTACATTACACAAATGTACCACGAGTAACTTGATCAATTTGGACTTCCCGAAAGAATAACTTTTAAGAAATAAAATAATAATAAGAGATGAGAGTTTCAACAGATCTTATCCACAAAGAAGCCATTTACGACAATATTCCTTGAATCTATCCTATTGAATGTAAACTGCTAAAAGGGGTGGTGCCAGACTACTTTGAGTTCCATGCCTCACATTCATTTTTTTACAAATATGGCTTAAAACATAAGCATGTAAAAAAATCCCAAATTCTAAATTATTCACCGGCATCAATAAATTAACAGCTTTACGAGCAAAGCAACTGCTGATTCATGCATTAAAGGGTCCATGCAATACAACTTCTTACTTCAACTCTTAGAAATGCATCTTCAGTCTTTCGATATTAGTGTGGCTAGGTTTAAAAACTTACTGATGCAAATTTTCATATTCATGAGCAAAACTGTGATGTCATTCCACATTTCAGGGAGAACAACCTCTCTGTTGCATTGATTTGTACACACAAAACTGCTGGAATCTTATCACCTTTTTTGTGTCTTACATTTTGTTTTGTTTTTGGGTGATTTAAAGTTTTGTTGTGCATGGTGATGAGCTTACTATATATGAGCAACCCTTTCTCCCACGTTTTTTGATGAGAAAAAATTCAGGTAACAATATTTTAATAATAAAACTGATAAAATGTACAATGTCTTCCCAAATGACATCACAGAAACAGCGCCCTCAGTTGCCAAGAAAAGTATAGACAATTTAAAGTGTTTTAAAAAGTGCCCTTTTCAAACCTTAAAAAGGGGATAAAGTTGTATAAAAAGAAAAAATATATAGCATGGACCCTTTAAAGTATTTAGGCTAGTCTCAGGTGGATTTGAGATGTAAGGAGACTACTTTTGTCTGTGGTTAGTGGGTTATTTCTTTTGCTTGCTACTTAAGCTGTGTAAGTGAAATCTGGTGGGCTAAGTTGGCCTTGGTCGACGTCTAACGTAAAGTGGTTATTTTCCTGTGTTTACGCACTACCTCAAAACTTACAGAAAATCTCTCAAGAAAGCACCTGGCGTAATTTCTCCTGGTCCTCCCCGCTAAAACCGATGGATTCCAGAAAGTTCTCCACCGATCCGTACCTTTAACATAGAGTGAGAAATTAAATGGCTCATTATGAACAAACTCGATAGGTTCACATTGTGGTTCACTTGATCGCACTAACACATCTAGACTGAAAAAAAATCACTCCAACAATAAATGTTTCTGTCAAAGATAAATCACCACGCAAAGCCCACACCAATAAGCTTTTTGTGAATTAAGTTTGAATAAAAACTGGTACACTGAGTTCTTTGAATTCACATAAACACAACAATTTGAAGTCTCCATACTAAAGACACTGTTGCTATACCTCATGATTTGGGGCAAGCTTTTGCACCAATACACTGTTTTCAATGGATAAGAAGGGCACAGAGGAACCAGTCCATTCCAGAGATGGTGGTCGCTATGCAAAAGCTTGTCCCGAATCACGAGGTATAACAACAGTATCTTTTTTTTTTTTCAAAACAGAAATCACTCTTACGGTTCCAGTCCAGTTTCAGCCCCCCCCGATGCATATAACGACAAAGAGCTCTACATTTTAAAATGTAGAGAGCTCAAGACTTGTCAAAAAAAATGGAAAACCATCGGGGAAACATGGTGAAAATAACAGTAACTTACTGGCCTCCTTTAATGCGTTTTGTGTCATTTACCCCCGTTTCAGACAGGCATTCTAGAGTCCCGCCAAACCAAATTAAAAGCAAATTTTGAATTAAGTGCGGCAAAAGTGCGTCGTTTAGCACAATTAGGAGCAACGACGTGTGCTAGCAGGCAAAATATCAACACTTGAAGACAGTGGAAACGACACCAGAGCGACTTGGTTTCAGATGTTGCCAGGGCAACCCCAGTACAAATGTCTGAAACCAACATTTAATTGGGACGACCTGAGCCCCTCTAAGTTCTATTTGGTTTGGCGCATGTACACATGTACATGCACAAGCATGCTTTTCCTTCTGAGGACCAGAACATAACAGATGTCAAACAGAGTGCAGACAGTGAAGATGTTGTGAGGACTTGGAGACTTTGTCCTGTCCCCACTCTCGGACTAGACTGGCTCACCTGTCCCTGAGCAATGCCAGCGTCTTCAGCATCGTCTCTTTCTTGGCCATCGCGAAGGACTCGTCCAGGTTGTACTGGGTCACCAATTCTCCGTGGACGCGTGACTGGACAGGCTTCAGCCCTTCCTGTGTTAAAGACGACAAATTAGCAAAACGACAATTACAAATGCTAACCCCACAAATCTACCCAAGCCCAACCTTAACTAGTCACTTAGCTGGGATTCAAACCCATTAGATTATCTAATAAAACAAAATATATTAATATCAAATTATTCAAATTAGCCGAGTCCTAAATAAGGGTTTGAATAGTAACTGCTGTTTTGGCCATCACTATTTTGATTTTATATTTTATGGTAATGGAATATTGCTACCGACAGTAAATTGAGAAAAATTACACTAAAATTGGCGCTTACCACTGACAAAGCGTAATCTTCAGCAATGTACTCGTCTGATTTACCCAGAATGCTTAGGATCATAGCCGTCACAATTCCTGTCCGATCCTTGCCGTGCGCACAGCACAGCAATGCAGGGAGATTGGCTGGGTCCGAGATGGTCTTCAAGACTGGTGAACAGAGAAGACAAAAATATCCAGACCAAGGGTCTTTAAGGAATAAATACAGCCAGGAAGTTCATTGAATAAGACGGAAATACCAGCTGTTAGAAATTACAAAGAACTCTGGTTACAGCAGTTGCTAAAGCAAAGTTGCTGGTACCAACATAAAATTACATTGTTATACTAAGAACCATTTTAAGGAAGGACTGAAAAAACACCCCAGAATTCAAGAGATTGGGATCCTCAGAATTTGCTCCTTGAAAAACTGAGAATTTGTCAGTAAGAGTGTTCTTCATAATGACGCTAGATGGCACATCTTTTACTAGTGTGTGATAAACTGCGGTGCAAGACCAAACACTTAGCAAAACAGTTGGCAAGATTCTAAGAAAGTTTTGGCACAAATTTGGGGTGTTCCACAAAACTTTTGGTTTTTGTACTGAGTGGGCATTAGTGTAGACAAGTCCGTTTAAATTTTGAAAACATGTTGGTAAGTAAACTCAGGCTAGACCTAAAGTTAGTGCCATTTTCATCTAAAGATGTCACCGAAAGGCTAAATGTGAAGCTTCCGTGGATTCTTAACTTGTATTCCGTTGAAATCTGAAAATTCAGTGCATTAGTCAAAATCTGTCCAATGTTTTTGAAAAAGAGGAAAGTATAAACATGTTCTTATGGTAACAGAACTTGGTCCCTCATGACTTACTGAAACACAACTGTTTGCCTCCATTCTCAAGAATGCTACAATACACTCCAGCCATGCCAACGCGATTGACCTCAGGAGAGAAAAATCGCAGCAAATATTTGTGTCCAGTACCGAGGACAGCATCAATGAGTATAACAAAGATGCAGAGCAGACTTTTGTAGATCGGGGCTATGGAGAAGACAGCGAACACCAACGTCAAGGGGAGCATGTTGACGAGGTATCGCTGCCTGGGAATTTGGGACGAAGGCTTGGGTTTGATGACTGGTTTCCCACTCAAGTCCTTCAGCGGAATGGCGCCAATGGTTGGGTATGGCTTGGTCTTGGGGTTTGGGAGCTGTGGCACAACCACTCGGACGCAGTGGTCGAGTGCTCTCACTTTTAGCAGTCCATGTCGCGCACCCAGGTACTCGCTGGGGCTGCGCATGTCAAAAAAAGTGCGGATGCCGAGGTCGTCCAAGCGTTGGATGTCATCGGGCGAGGCGCGGTCCTGCCTGGCTGAGCGATAGAGCTTACCGCCGGTGTCTATTCGCCGGAGGTTCAGTACCGTGTCCAGTGGGATCATGTTTCTGGCTGGACTGTCAACAAAATCCCCATCCGAGGTTGTAGAGGTAGGCAAGGATTTGGAATCCATCTCAAAATTGTTATCAGCTGCCAGGAAGGTACAAAGGTGGACGATTTAGGCTGCAAAAGACAAATAATTATTCCCTTTATTGCATCCGAAAACCAGTTAAACATGGCCGACTGTTCCGACTATCTCTTCAGTACCTTAGGCTGAATCATGTCAACAAAAGCTGATTTTCAGTAACGTACATGTACAGGTCTCTTACCCCAATCTCCAGCTCAGTTTGACAATGAAATCGTTTTCTTGGCTGAGAAATTTGACAGACATGTTAGCAGTAATAGCAACACAGTGGCTCTGTATTTAGCAATCATGCTTCATACAGTACATCTTAATGGTGCTTGAAGTAACATAATATTGTTTACATTACAGGCAGCAATTGAATTTTTTGCCTGGTTAACTGGAGAGCATTGTTCAGTTTTTGGCTGTGATTTGTTCTCCCTGGTTTTTTCTTTGTCAAAATATCAACTTCCACTTTGAAACAGAATGTAAGTTCACTTATTTAGCTATGCGCACATAACTGATCATCTGTGAAAATGGCTTTGAAACTAAGAAAATAAACCTGAAAATTAATTCCCAATTACTGATAAATGCACATTAATTGTTACTTGTTTTGAAGCCTGGTGATGGTACTGAATACGGAACAGCTTCTGCCTAACTTTGTTCAATTTCAAAGACTTTAAACCATCTCCTCAAGGATTATGTGAAAGATTTTTTCAAGGGGCTTTCAAAACTAATTTGATAAAACAAATATCAACACAAAATACTTTTTATCAATTTATTTATTTTTTGTAATAATAGCTCTATTTATTTTTAATTTATTTTTAATATTTATATAGTTTTAATAAATTTAAGAAAGCCTGAAATTTTAAATTCATCGAATTTAACAAATTAACATCAACCCCTGCAACAGGTTATATGTCTCCCCTACGAAAGTCCCCTCCCCATAAAAAAAACTCCTCCCAAGTTCTTTTTGAGAACAAAGTAACACAAAATGAATGGTGACGGTCGAAAAATCCAAGCCCAGTGGCCCTGTATTCTACAGTTGTACCTCACTGACTGTCAGCTTGTCAATCCTCCTCAAAAAGTCTACAGAAAAAAACGGAATTTCTACACTACCAGAATGGAAAGAGTTCCATATGTAGACAACACCAATTTTTCCTGAATTAGGGCCTATAACAACTACGTTAGAACTTAATACTAGGTTAGATACTTAGAAAACACTTCAGGTTTTTTGAGACAAGTGATCATTATATTTATTTGTAATTAAGTCTCATTAGGACTGTGCACAGGGGCATCAGGTGCTGGAGTACATGTACATGCATATGGAACTCTTTCCTCAAAATGCCCACCCATGTTCGTTTACTTTAGCATAAACAATGGAGTTGATGAAGCCGGCAGTCGAACTTTCGTGAGTGGAAAATCGCAGCGTTTCGGTGCTCCAGATCTTATTCATATTCGATTGGTTCCGCACGTAATGCACGATCTTATCTGTTGGGCTACCAAAACCAGCCTTATTTTTCTAGCCCTCATCCAAGTTGTGTTTTAAAAATCGCATATAGCCCAAATATGCTTGCACTACCGCAGAGCTTTTCAACGCAATAGTCTGGTACCCAGTTAGCATCTTATGAAAGTGAAGGAGTTTGGACTTGGATTGCACACATTCGTAAACATACCGCGTTTTTGTGATTTTTTGTGTTGCTGAAGCCGCCGTAGAACCTGCAAAATTAGCCATTTTTTTCGTAGCAATGAACCTTGAAAAAGTCACCAATGTTTCTCCTGACTATTTTGAGGCATGTCGTACTAGTCTTGCTTCTGGTTGAGAATTCCAAAAGCCAAGGTAATGGTATTTTTGGTTTTGTGTGCATCGTGAAACTTGTCGAATAACGTTACACTTGGAAACTTATGTAATGATGTAGGCCCTACTGCAGTGTTTTCATATTAACCAGTATGGGTATTAATTTATATTAAGTTATTTATTAATTTAGACATCACCTTATTTTGTTTTCGCAGAAATCCAAGGAAGGGTCAATCTTGGATTGGATCCCAGCTCACCGGTCCCAGAATCCTTCCTTTTCAACCTGAATGTTGGCTCCGGGACGCTGCCCCTGTTTTTCGATCTCTACAATGTGACAAACGGCAGCTCAGTAGAGGGAGGACCATTCGACGAAGATGTAAACAAAAGTTGATTTCATTTGCCCTCAAATCCAATGGGTAACTGACGTAGTCAGGGATGAAATTTTGAGCGGGAACCCAGGATGCGCACTTCTTTAGTCTGACACTGAGACTACAGTGGCAGAACGGTTTTAAGAGTGGGTAGGGGGGAAGCCCCGGCCATTAGACTGAAGAGAATAATAATAATAACAAGCACTTGTAAAGCGCCCTCTATCTAGCAAACCATTCCGAGGCGCTGTATCATCATTATCCCTGTACATTGGGCTCACACATCATCTGAACATTCCTGGAACCGTCTCAGCTCCCTGGGGAGTATAGTAGCCCGGTGCTACTGTTTCGGCGTAAACGGCTAAACAACCGTGTCTGCCCTGACAGGTACCCATTTACTCCTGGGTGGAAAGAGGCACATAGGAGTAAAGTGACTGGCCCAGGATCACAACATGCTGCCACTAGCTGGATTCGAACCTCTGACCCTATGATCAGACGCCACAAACCCTAACGACTAGGCCACATGCCTCCACGAATACAATTATGAAGTTGCAATGTACCTCCGATGGTCAGTAGGCCTATAACGTGGGAGGGGGCAAATAACTACCTTTTCAAAGGTGGGGGAAAACAATCCCCCCCCCCTTGCACTGAGAGCAGCTTTAACTGTGCCTCGTCCATAGGTTGTGTACATTTCAAAAAATTCAAGGGGGGAGGGTGGCACACGGGGAGGGAGGACACAGACTTATGCTTGGGGAAGGTGTCTTCCCCCTGACCGCCCCCCATATGCTGCTGCTCAAATCAAAAAGTCTTTAATAGGACGTTATGAAAAGTGCAGGTGCCCTTTGTTAAATAGAATTTAAATTTAAAATGCATTTATTTAGTTGGTGCATTCAAGTTTTTAGGTTTCTTTGACTTTTTATTATTTGTGGACAAATCTTATACTTTTGTTCCATGTTTATAATTGGGTTAACTTGATAATATTCATGAATTAGGAATTCTTTTCAGAGTTCTTTTTCTATGAATTAAGAGGCAGCCTTGGAGAAACAAATCCCATCTGATTAATACGGATACCAAAAAAGAATTTGTTTTCACTTCTGATGTATTGAACGTTCCAATAACCACAAACTTCCCAGTCTTGATTAAATTTCCACCTGTTTCTTAAATCAGGTGACGGTAACGTGCAACACAATCACAGCCTTTACAGCAGGGGATTCAGTGATTCAGTTCACAAATACAGGCACCATACCGCTGAGAAATGGCGACACAACAGGCACCGTATCGTTTGAGTGAGTCCACGGGAATTTCTTCGTGTCCTATAAAACAGTGCTCGAATGTTCTTCATTCTGCGCAAACTACGGTATACAGTGCTTTTACAAGATGTAAAGTGCTTCTCTGATTCTGATTTTTGAGTAACTCCCAACAATAATACAGAATTGGCCCCTTTGCCAGAGGAACATTTTAATATCCTTACACCTTTTAACCCAAATCTTCCCCAACCACACAGAATTAAATGTAGTAAAGTGTTCAATTCTGTGGGGATAGGTCTGGTAGGCCCATTGCAGCTGGCTTTTGCATTGGCATTTGCAAAGTCCAACAGCCTCTGTGCACAAAGTCCCATAGGGGTGTTTAACTTTGTGTGAATGGGGAAGATTAGGGCCAGCAACCCTTGGGGGGTTAGGGTTAATGTTGACCAAGAGATAAAGAGTGATTGTGACCATTTCACAAGCATGTTGAAGAAAACTGTTATCTTAAAAATGATACCCATATGCCCTGAGCTGAAGTGCACCCTCACTGGCAAAAGAAAGACAGATGGTACTAGGTTTTTCAACCGGGTTCTTGCACGCATTCGGCGTGCACATGAAGACCATACATTCCAGACTAGATTCGTTGCGCATACTCAGCGTGCTCCGTGTCAAACGTACAAAAACTTGCACGCCTATGCGGTGAGTGTGTACCAAACACAGACATAAATGCATAGACCACCAGCCTTACGGGTATAACTGTGATTTTAAAAAGCCTGGGCAAGCAGTGGGCAAAACGATGGATGGTAGCGCGCGTTCAGTGCGAAATGCATGTGGCTCACTCACATTGCCTGTATTTGTTTACATGTGCTGTAAAAATATGTTCCCTTTTTTTACTCTTTGGTACTGCTATCTCTTCAAATGTTGCGACTGCATGTTTCGAATCTGCATTGGCCAGATTAAGTAAACACATGGCCAGGTTGAGCATGTG
>NW_019091383.1:198814-216357 GCF_001949145.1 Acanthaster planci | reverse complement strand
ACAAATTCACTCCGTGTCATTGTGGTTGAATTTCCAAAATAATCGCGATCTTGAGCAAATAACCCCCAAGGGTCAAGTCCAACTTTGTATTAAAGGGATCGAGGTTTTCATATCACATCATTTTTACTAAAGGGCAAATACGGTGTTGTTAAGCGACTAAGAAACTTTTAACTAAACCAAGAGGTAGGTAATTAAATTTGTTTCCAAACTTGCCCCTGGCAAAGTGTTTGCATCATTAAACTATAGTAGCTTATAATAGACTCAAGACTTCATCTTTACTGTATGGGCATTCTTGGATACTGTCCTGTGCTACTATTGTCCTTCATTTTTCCCCATCCTGCAGCATCACCACCCAGGGGCGGCGTATTGAGGTGCAGTGCAGTGGAGAGACTGCCCCTTCCCCACCAGGCACCACGGCGTACTTCAACCCCGACACATCGGCAGGGCGGACTGGGTAATTGTAGCCTATCATTTAACTGTTTCTGGACTCGCTTATGACTTCAGACATTACACCCTGGACATCCGGGGTTGTGTCACACACCTTTAGATCTTGTCTGTTTCACAATCCTAGTTTCATTAGTTTCTGTTTGTTTATACAATGCCCATGTTTTTTTTTTCAGGTTTGTGACAATTAAGAAGGACCCTGTAGCAAGCCTGTGTAGCGATAGAATCCTGGTACCCAACGCTGATGGAATAACTACAGGACAAGTCACCCTGCATCTCAGGTAGGACCGGTTGATGGGAGCTTTGGTGCAAGACCTCTCAGTTAGAAATTCTTGTCTCACCACTTTGGTTGGTCATTGTTACCAACCATCACACCACTCCTTCAAGTTTTATTTCTTTCGCAGTTGATCATTTATTGTGAAAATGAAATGGTCTGACATTGTTTTACGATTTATGCTTTTCCTCAGCGAACCTGTGGAATCGTCTAATGTCACAGGAAAATGCGAGGTTACCGGTGTCCCACCAGGTAATCGTTTGTCATATGTTCAAAATATGACATTTGTCCTTTTTTTTTCTTCAATTTTTCCCACAGTGCCACACTATTCTCCCCCAGAAGAGAGATTATTCCATTTTGACATCCAGTGTAGCAATTTAAAGAAATTTCCTGCAAAACCCTACATATCGTTTGCTCATCACAAGTTGTATTTCTGTCTTTCCCACGGCTCTGCCTGTTGGGTGCTATTGGTCAATCAGCCGGATCACATTGCAATTTTAGTCAGTACTCTATGAAATCTCTCGGACTTCCCTTAACTGAAACAATCTTTCAGAACCATAAATGAGAATGAAGGTTTGATTGACTGATGACAGAATCATCAGCACGTTGTGCAGTAAGATCGACTGATTGCGCAGAAATCAAGGGATTACGCAGATTGACCGATAATGCCCAGTCCTCGCCATTGTCTGTTTTGATGAAAAAGAACGTATCCTAGCACCAAACAGAAATGCCAGGGTGTTGCAGTACTCCATAGTCTAGTTATTGTTCTGTATCCTTTATTACTGAGCCGTGTAACATGTTTCTTTTCAATTCTGTTTAGATAATCCCACCAACTGGTTAGCATTTGAGAATGTTCGGATTTTTATCGGTGAAGACAGTGCAGTGGTGAGTCACCTGTTAGGCCCTCCTAAACACGGTCAGTTCCGGATGGAGATCGTTCAGACCTGGTGGATTGTTTACTGTGGGAGCCTTGGACAAAATGAAGTGTGCCAAGTTTTCTCTGAGTGTGGGAGAGTTAAAAATCGGTTCCAACATGCATTATGTTATATCTGGCATTCCCACTACGATAAATATAAAACTCACTGTCTTGACTTCTTCATTTCCCAAAGTGTTGAGCTATTTCAACTGCTTCGTTTGACATCGGAGGCCATTTTGGATATAAAGACACAAGACACATACTTTCATGACGTGACTGATGCACGAGAATTTTCTTCATTTTTGAAATGCAGGTGCGATATCGTATCACGGGGCGCGGTGGTATATTACGGGTGCAGTGTTCTGCAGAATCTGATGACGGAGTCCAGTATCAGACAGATTTATCTAAAAGTAAGATACGCAGTCTCAAGTGAGTCCCTTAGACAGCATTTGTAGACAGTGGAATCCACACAGAAATGAAATTGCTTCGTTCTGTGCGATGGACATTTTGGCCTTGTGATTTAAGCTCAGAAGTTTGGCCTCTTGCAGATGTTTAAACCGTGAGGGCATGCTTTAAAAAGATATTCTGTTGGCCTTACAGTGTTCGCAATAGAGTAACAGCTTGTTTTATTTTCTAAGCTGAACCACCCAGGCGCTTGGAGTAGGGTTCCCCTGAGGTACTATGTGTAAAGTAATCAAACAAATTTTGCCACACTTTGAGTGCCTAAAACAAGCGAGTTTTTTAAGAAAGGCCTCAAGTAAATTCTATCTAGGCTATCAGTACATTTACTCCAAATTTCCCCTCGAAAATAAATCGATCTTGTTCGTGCCACTCTTTTTCATTCTGATTGATTTAAAACTGATCTTTTTCAATATATCTAAGTTGTTTTGCTTTTTCCTTTCATTTTTGTCTATTTTAAGTGTGAGGTGGTCACTAAAATCAGTGGGGTTGGCCACCTCCAGCTGAATGGGCTGGGGAAACCATGTTAGGAATTGATGCTAACATTGTTCATGAGAATCTGAGTTTTCAGATGAAAACTTGTGAAGTTGCTTGTGTCTTGTTTATGGATCTGGTTCAATTTCTGATATGCTGCTTTCTAGCTGAGGAGGCCCTCTTTGACTTTGAGTCGGGCTCCGTCCAGATTCTACCGGCCACATCCAAGGTGACGGGGGACATGTTTGCACCCGTTCTGGCCCTCTCCGAGCCCCTGCGAACCGGCGAAGCAGACGTCACCTTCTTCTGCAGACTGACGCCTCTCAACACGACCGACGAAGCGCAGGATATCATTGACGGGGAGCCGTGCGTGGCACCGGTGGACACAGTACCAGGGACCACCGGTAATGTGTTTGTACAAGAAGTGCTGGGAGGTGTTCTTGTCATTTCTAACAGCCAGTGAATAATGTGCTCTGTGTTCAAAGTAAACCTTACATGCAATGAATGCTAAAGGATCCGTGTGATGAACTTTTCTCAGAGACGTTTTTTTTTTGGCGTTACTTAAAAACGGTTTGACGTCCCGTTTGGGTTAGTGCTTACCTTTGTGTCTTAATTTGTATTATTTTCAATTTTTATTTCGCTATTGCAAAGATTGTTTTGGTGCCTCTCTGGGTTTTATGCTAAACGAAATTTCCATATTCATGAGCAAAACCATGATGTCGTTCCAGACAAAGGCTCTAAATGTTACATTTATTTGGGCATGAAAAATATTTTGCGGTCCTATATTTCTCCTTTGGTAATTTATTGTAATGGCAATAATCCAGTGAGCAACCCTTGCTGAGAATAGCATTTTGGGTTCACAATTTGAACAGAAAACTTACTGACTAAATGGCGTGCCCCTGAATGTTGTGGTATTTACAGTAACACCATCCTCAGTCCATCTGACTGGCACGGGCAGTGTTTGAACAAGTGCACTTTTTAAGGGTTGTATTAAAAATTACATTGTGTGTGGGTCTGTTTGTTTCACTTAGATCTGAATCATGATCAGTGTTCCAATGTTGGTTCGCGGACACCAGAATCTATCTAATGGATGGAGCGAACCAGCTTTGGAATCACTGATTGCGATCCAGATCCTGCAAAACGAACAGGCCCATGGACCTTTTAGCTTAAAGAATGGTTGGATATTCAACATAAAAAAAATTCTTTTCTGCAGAAATTCGTAGACTTTTCTACCAGGCAACAAGGTTTTTTTTTTAACCCCTTCGCGCCAGGACACGGCGAGACCCGCCGTAAAAATTGAAATCTTCAGCCCGCTTTTCCGATATTATTCTTGGCCCACGCTCGAGCGAACACGGTGAAAGAAGGCATACCCTGGCTCTTGTATATATGGTAATTGGCCATTGTGCGTAGCGCAGAAATGAAAAGACCGATTTTGCATCATAATCACCAGCTTCACAATAGTCCCCACTTTGAAAAGAGGCAACGGGAATGTGGAAGCGTGAGTAGAGCCACATGCCACCGAAAAATCAGCCTTTTCAAAGCGTGCAGAGCACGCAGGGCCACCAACTGAGAATTTGCGGTTTGGCAGGTGGCCTTCGTGGCCAAGCGAGGCTGGAATTCTTGGAGTTGGCTTTCGGAAAGAAATTCCCGTCGTCAAGGGGTTAACAACACAAAAAGATTGCACTGTTGTTATTTGTAGAACACAAGTTTAAACCCACCCTGTGTGTTACCAGTTTTCACTCCCAAATTACTAACAAACCACACATTTGTTTCTGTTCTGCATGTATTCCTTCCCCTTTAATGTGGTAAGTACAGGTGTATGTCAGTCTTTGGCATGTCTTTTTTGTTTTGTGGCTAATCGCTTCTTAGTTTTGACAGAAATGTGCCAGTCTGATTTCTTTGTAAAAAAGGCAAAGGCTGTGCTCTATTTTGTTTTTGACTATTGTTTCCAGCTTTTAGAGCGGTAAATTGGTTACAATTGTCGCCTTTCCATAGCAAGCTCAAAGCCCTCTTCCTTTCGCTTGCCACATCAGGTGCATGCATTTTTATGTGCTACTAGATTTGATTGGATGCTCTCATCAGCGGTTGGCAAAAGCACCCAATCAAATGGCTGCTTTCAAAACATTTCTTGCAGTGATAGAACATTAAATTCTTGTCACATTAGGGCCGGCGACCATTTAGACCCGGTTTGAAAAGGGCCCCCCCCCCCGTAAGCTCGCCCTGTTGCAAAAACCCCTTTCATACCGGCCTGGGATGCTGGACTGGTTGTTGATCTCGAACTTCTCCATCCTGGGGTCTATTGTTTGCAAGTACTGGTACATGTAATCTATCCCAGAAGGAACCAGCTTGTAATTTTTAATCCTTCAGCTCTATACAATGTTTACACTAATCCGCTTAAACCCCTATTCATCTGTGGAAGCATGGTGGGGGAAGCCTTTCATCAGGGACTTTGAAATGCCGACATGCAGACAGGCCTGATACCGGCCTGGAGCAGCCTGAATACCGGGCAGGCATTATACAGGGCGGGCTATGGGGGGGCCCTTTTCAAACTGGGTCTAAATGGTTGGCGGCCCTTACCATCAGCATGGAATCAGCGGGACATTTGCATAACAAAAGCCGAATGTAGTGTTGTTTAGCATATGGCCTCGTTACAACATCATAATCAAATCTGTTTTTTTTGCCTTTCTACATCCAAGCTCCTTTTTCAACTATTGAGTACAATCTGTGCATTAACAAGTGATTTCTGTGCTTGTATTTATAGTCTCTTCTCCATCCGTTAATGTCTCTGCTTTTCACGCAGCATAAAGTTGACCATGGGAAAATTACTGCATCTATTAGAAATCACCCTTAATGAGATTTCATGACTCTATTGCGTAAAGTGGGTTCAGGATGCTAATGGAATACAATTATCCGTGCCGTGAAACTTTATCTCTGCTTTTTCACAATGACCGCTTGCTAATTTGAAATATCTCTGCCTTGCATAAACATGAAGTTGTGCTGCTGAATGTGAAGAAAAATCATGGAATCTGATTATAATAGCTGTTTATCCAGATCTACTCTACTCTTCCTTTGCTGTCTGGATCTTGAGTACTGTTTTCCGTCAGATATAAAAGCCTTTAATGATAATGGATGGAAGAATTCACAGATTAACAAATCTTGTTAATTTTTATTCTTGTCTTTGAGTTGAAGTTTTTTGGGGTCTGGAGCACTGAGTATTTAACAGTAAATAATGATTGAATGCTGGCTGTCCACTCATGTTTTTGCTTCCAGTGGAGATTCTGTTTCAACAACCATTTTCCTGTACTCTTTGGCAGATTCTCCGATCGTAATCACCGACCAAATTGATGTTGTAACAAAAACGCCCAACACCGCATCTGTTGGAACGGCCACACCCATTCCCACCACGCCGGCAATCACCACTCAATTGCCCTCCACTTTCTTACCCACCAATGAACCAACGCCAGTCAACGACACTGCCACGTGGGATCTGGCCCGATCACAGATTGTCTTCCAAGAGGGGGACGTGGCCCAAAGCTTGGAAATCCGCCTGCGCAATGCCAGGTTCGGATTCAGGGGTGGCTTGTTAGTTAGATGTTGTGCCACAGCCGAGTTAAACACAAGCCCCAAATACACCGGCTTGTCCAGCTCAGCCATAGCCACAGTTGAAGTAGCTGCGGCTAGGTCTATCAACTGGACTAGTGCCACAGGTAAGTAGCTCATGCACTAGTTTGGGTCCAAACACAAGTATTTGTCCAGAAAAAAAAATAGGAAATGTTACTTCCACCGTCCTCAGCAGAGAGTGATTCAGAGATGTTAACTGGAAATGAAAGCACTTCTGGACCTGTTCCAACTTCTGCTTTTTGAAGTCGAAGTTTTCCCTGGTAGCATTCCCGGGATATAACTACATGTAGATGAATACATCAGTGTTGGGAACCAGTTGAATGTGAAGTGTGTCCAAATTACCAGTCTGTGGCTTGGAGTAGAACACATCTATGGAAACTTGCAGCAGCCACGAGGTAATGGCTTTCATAGGCGCATGTGTTATTTCTAGCCACAGCTATGACTTTAACCCCTTAGCGCCGGTAATTCTTTTGACCGTGACTGCTGGGCTGTGGTATGCCCTGAATGGAGGGCTTTGTCCAGCAGCAGGCCCCATTGAACCAGCAGCTGCATGGTGAATAGACTGTATGTGTGGTCTGCACTAATCGCCACACAAAGCCGCGGCTGTCAATAGTTCCCGGTGCGAAGGGGTTAAGACACATCCTCAAGTTCTGGCGGTACATGTGGTACATTGTGGTTCAACGCAGCAGTTTGATATCATATCTTAGAATGAAAGGGTTCCTTTTCTTTTGGACTCATTATCTTTCGCAGATTCGCAGAAAGAGACGACTTTCACCAATCCAGCCTATACCGAGGTGGCGCCCTGCCCATGTGACCTCACTGCCAATAGCTGCGACGTCAACTGTTGCTGTGATCAGGTGAGCTGAAAACAGTCAACATTTCCAGTCAATAATAGGAACCTGCTACCTCCCAAAGCAACTTAAAATTGGACATTTTAGACTTTTTCACTGACAACCTGTTCCAGTATTTTACAACTCGTCTTTATGGGGAACGCTTTTGGAAGTTATTAACCTCCAGTTCCTTGAACTTATGTTATTTACTTTTCGATTTTGAAGAGGTGGTGTAATTTTTATTTGCAATTTCACTTTTGCAGGCCGTCTTTTGGTTGTGATTGGGATTGTTATTGAAACAATTTGGCATTTGTGAGTTAAAATGTTGCATTTACCCACTTTAATGGTTTTATACTTTTCTCTCACAACTTTTAATTATGCAGGACTAAGACATTATTTTTGTGTGGCGCAATTCATAATGAAACGTTTCTTTGTTTATTATCATTAGCTGTGTACAGAGGATGATCTGACTGCTTTTACTTGCATAACTGGAATACCTGGTGGTAATTTCACCAAGCAGTATGCTTACAACTGCTCCAACCGGGATATCTATCGGCCAGACTGGTTCCCTTTCCTCTGCGTGGAGACAGACAACAGCCCTCACCTGGGCCTGTACTTCACGGCGAGGTCAGGGGTGCGAAATGCAGCGGCCTATAACAACCTGAAGGCCACCATCTTGGCTGGCCAGACCCCCACCAGCTTTGAGGACGAAGGCCAGCGCTCGTTGGACTTCACGCGCTCCGATGCTGGCGGGGGCGGGTACAAGTTTGGCTTCCCTGTGGAGACGCTGTTTAACAACAACGCCCGGGGTTTCCTGGCTGTGCCGGAGGTGGACCCAAATGGGGGCTGCTCCTGGTTGTCTCCAATCCAATTCCAGGTGGACACCTCATCCAGGTGTGACGTGGACCCTCAGCAGAGCCTCTGTGTTGAATCCTCTGTGCTGAACCCACGCGCTTTCATCCTGTCAACCAACACCGGCTATCCACCATGCCGGGAAGCCCCGGGCATTCTTACCACTTATGGAGGCAACAAGCTGACTCCAATAACAGTGCGGTATCACTGCACCGAAGACATCACCCCATACCTTGTACCCAGCACTGAGCTCGACCAGTTGTTCAGTCCAACCGGGGAGTCTTTCTTCCCCAGCTCTGATGACAGTGGGGATGGGAGCCTCCCACTGCCCAACCGATGTCCCTGGGATGATGGTTACACCCTCCCACCGATCCCTGAATACGATCCTGCAACCTATCTCTGCACCAGTGCGGTCCTGGACGTCCGCTATGAACTTTTCTGGCGCAGCAACCAGATCGTCCAGCTGGACGCAGTTGTAATCTTGGGCAGTGTTCCCTTATCACCGCAGAATTCCATGACATCTGGTGAGAAAGAGGTGCCAGCTTTTGTAAGCCCACCCCCAACTGAACCCCCCACTGAGCCCCCAACTGAACCCCCCACTGAGCCCCCTACCGAGCCCCTCACCACCTCAGTGGAAATGGTAGTTACAGTGAATGTGACAGACGAGCTGATCACTCCATATGCAAACTTAACTGATTTGACGAGTGTCAATGCATCACATACTTTAGCGTCGACGCTGCAACCGGCAACTTTGTCGGAGATGACTGCAGGCCAGACAACAGAGGTCGCAACCACCCAAGGGCAGACAACTGCAGCAGTGACCACCGACGGCCCAACGACTGCAGACAGCCAAATGACCACTGGTGGCCAAACAACCACCCCTGCCCCAACCACCCAATCAGTTGCAACAACAGACTCGGGTGTGGTGGGAACTCTACCCATGGTAACCACGGATTCTCCGGGCGGTAGCATCAGTCAGGAGCCTAACACACCCCTGCCATTCACCCAGCGCTTTACCGTCAAGTTCACCCACCTCCCAACAATACTCACGGACCCCGCCCCTGTTGATCCACCAACTGTCCCCGCTCAAGACACCCGATCCGGGAATCCTGGTTACATCACTGGCAAAACGGTCTTGTCAGGACTTGCCATCGTTGATCCCCTTCTAGAATGCAATGCCACGGGAGAGTGTGCACCAGTCGAGCCTGCCCAACCTGGGGAATTCGTCCAAATCAATGATACAGATGCCAATAGACTAAGAGTCTGGGTACCAGGTATTCATATTTTAACTATTTCTTATTTCACCACGTATTTAGTGCAAGTTGTAAAAAATAATTCTCGCATGATTTACTTGATTTCAATTTCAGTTATTAAGTAATGAACCAGTTTCCCAACTACCAGGATTTTGTTTCATATATAGCTGCTAAGACAAAGAATACTGCTTATAAATTCATGTACTCCGCAAAAACAAGCTTCAAATTGCAGATCTACTTGATTAGAAGTTCTTTGAAATTGGCCCAGTGTTTCATAAAGCCACTGAGTAGAAGATATTGCTTAGCAACTTTGCTTGCTTAGTAAAACTGCAGGAAACCAGCCACTGATAAACAGTAGTTTGGCCGGTAACCTCTCCCTCTTAAGCAGATATTTGATGTGCTTGGCAGCTTTCAAAATTTGGACCCCTTCTTAACCGGTTGATCAAACTACTCTGGCACCTCCTTTGCTTTTCCTTCTCAAAGGCCCAGGGAGTCTTTGCTCCCAGTCCAGCTTGGCTGATGTCACCTTTGGCGAGGATCACTTCTCTGGCTGCATTCTCCGGCTAGGCTGGAGCCGGTTTAGTAACTGCAGCACTCTGCGGGAGGTCATGCTGTCTGAGTTCATGTCCATGGTGGCAGCAGACAGGATCGGCAGGGTTGGCGATGCTGACATCAGGAACGAAGAAAACTGGGCCCAGGTTTTCAAGTGAGTCCTTCTGGGTTGACTGCCTTCCACCGTAGAGGTGTCCAGGGCTGGCGAAGTTGACATAAACCTCTTCCTTGATTATCTAAAATGTCCTCTTTTGACAAAGATTTCTCTCTGGTGACTTACCAAATAATGAAATCATGCCAGTCCTGCCTCCTGACCTGTAAACCTCGTGACATCTCTTAATGGAATGTACATCAGGAAGCCCCATCGCTTAAAGCAGAGCATCAGTTAAAGCCAACCTTCATCCAAGGGCAATTAGAATGCTTGCATGGTGTTCGGTAGTGTGCCATAAACTAAAATTTTGCCTGTGCAAACTTCAGTTTAGTTAAATTAGAAAATTTTCAAATTAACTGTGTCTTGGGTGTTTTTTTTTTATGAACACATGAATTTTACATCCACAGATACCTGAGCACCGACAGTGACTTCAGAATGCTATTAAGAATATGGTTGAAAAAGTACGGACCATTCCTCTTTAATGGGTCATGTACTTTTGCCTGTTGCCCACGGGTAGAGTTTGTGTCTCTCTTTTAAATTTTTGTCAATTTTGATACTACAATTTCTCCTCAGGGCTGGTGAGTTTGCCATCCCAACCGAGCTCCCCCCGACAACGGAAGCCATGACAACAGGCGAGATGACAACAGCTGAGCCCACCAATGAGACCATGTCAAGTCCCCTTGAACTTCTGCAGGGATTGTGCTATGACGTACCAACTGGAGTCAACATTGAGATTTTGTACGCAAATGCTGGAGAATACGGTTCCGTCATCCAACACGAGATATTAGCAGCATACGTAACGTATGAATTACCCTTCTTTGTCGGTCGTAATATTTTCATTTTTCTTTTTATTAGGCTGTTCCAAGTACTTTGAGAATCAGTTGGAGACTTATTCTCTTTTAGGATGGCACCATTAAATTTACTTGGCTGGCCCTTGTGAAGCTTTTTAACCATAAAAAACTTGGGGGATGCAGAATTTTACCTGCCTCGACATTTTCTGGAATTTGGCATTGTTGTCTTCTTGTTTTTTAACAAGGGGTTTCCGGGGCTCCGGAACCAGACTCCTTGGGTTTATACACATAGCCGGGCTGCCTGATACCGTACTCGGAACAAAAGACCAAGCTGCTGGGAATTGCCAAAATTTTTTTCAGTTGTCAATAGTGGAGGAAATTTGTCATTGTTTTGAATGATTATACCACTATTTGTGGCATTCAGCACGAGCGGATTACCACTGGGGACAAAAGTGCTCCAGTGATGAGCGATACAATACCGATGCACGCTAATCTGGTCCACATTTGAAAGACATAACTGCCATTCAGCAACGCACTGGGCCAATTTCGGGAACAAAGGACATTACGCAACACCGCACAATCTGGGCTCTCCTTACAAGGCGGCAGGCCTGGCTGAAATACTTGGGCCTCAATAGATGATGTCTGTCAGATTAGAGTAACCACCAGACAGTCCTTCGTGTGGGTGTAAACGTCCAGTAAATGAAGTTATGAATTTTGGAAGAATTTTGAAAAAGGAAAATCTTGAAAATCCCCCGGGTATACTTCATGCAACTTCAAATTAAACCCGGCAGCATATGGTTAACGTCAAACCTTTTTGTAGAATATCTGACAGTCATTTTGGCACTGTGTAATGGGAATACCCTTCTTGAAATCCCATCCCACTGACACATGCTCATCATACTCACGTTGGTGTGCATGAACTGTAAATGGTGAAAACAGCAAACTCTTTAAATTGACACTTCTCAGAAACTCCTGACATTGAAGTCTGATATTTCACAATACCCACAGGTACACCAAATCTACTGTCAAGCTTCAGTGCACTGGTGCCAACGGTTTTGTCTGCAATCTTGAGCAGACTTCCAACGAGACCACAGACTGGGTGCAGTCCTTCCCTGTAACCAGCACTGTCACTTTCACGTAAGTTCCACCCAAACTTGACGCACCTGGTGTTCCAGCATGAAGTTGGGTTTCACCTCTAAGACTGGTCTGCTGGCTGAATGCCAGTCAAAATGGCCAACATGAATTACCCAAAACCAACTCCCAAATGGACAATTCAGAAGTCAACATTTGCCAATGAAACAAATTGAAGTTTGTTTCTAGGGTGTTTTCAGGAAGCAGAATAACTTGGAACCTGAGATACCGTATCACAGAAATTATATTATGAAATTTTCATTTCTTTTTCATAAAAAATTACATCATATTGATCAAAAATTAACTTGAAAAATTAATTTCGTGACTCAAAATTCCCAGTTGCAAATCTGGTAAGAGCTTAACAGACCCCTTTCTGGAAATGAAACAAAAAGAGGCCATGCTTAAAATTCAAGTAGAATCTGCCTAATATATCTTGGTAAATACCTTAGTGATACCCTTGAATTCATGCATGACTTTACTCTAGACTAAATTTGTCAAGATGACCGAACAGTAATTCAATGGATAATTTGGGTCCCTTTTTTGTGTTCATTTAGTCTTACTGAATTTCAGCGCCCCTTACGTTGTGACTACGACCAGTGTGAAGAGGAATTGTTGTTTCCACTCTCGTTGCGTTTCCAAGGTGACTCGAGGACGTACACCGTTGGCGTAGCGGTATTTGTCATCTTTCTTACAATTGTGTATATGGTGGTTACAAAACCTTGGTCATTCATTATCTAACCACATTTGTCAAATTGATTTTTTTTTCAATTTTACACAAAAATTCATAGATATACTTCACATTCTGACCCATTTTCACGTTTCAGGACCAAGATAAAGGGAAATCCTTTTTTTGCATTCATATATTAACTCTTTAAAATTACAATGATAGGAGCACTTCCCTGGTAGCTATTAGATTGCACTCATTCGCCAATGGGAACCAGCTAATTGTGACTATTCAAGGCAGTGTCCAAAGTTGTGGCTGTGGCTTAAACTAAAAAGTGCACCTATGGGAGCCAGTGGTATTCCTTTTCTCTTAGCCGTAGCCAGTTAATTCAGACACGTCCTTAATATTTGTTATGAGAGGTGTATACAGTACCCCCCACTAAGGTGCACAGAAAGGTCAGAATTACTCGGCATTCGTGTTGTAGGAACAACTGATATTGAGAACTGCATATAAGAAATACCCATGGTTATTTGCAAGGCAGAGTTGGCTTCAAACTTTAATTCAAAAGAAATGTCAGAAGCCTGTAAGTCTTTATTCAGCCAACAAATATATTATTTCTAGATTTGATTAGATTTCCAGGAGTTCCTTTGTCAATATGTGCAGTGACGTGAATTTTTGTGTAGCAATTGAAATGATTTCACAAGTAACTCATAAAATTGGACACCAAGGATTTTCTTGCTTGACATGTTTGTGAGATGTGTATGTAGGTGTAGTGAGTTTTTTTTCTCTGATAAGACATATATTTATGAAAACTGTGTCCTTGGGGTTATCCAAAAGCTTGCAAAGAAATTCTCCTGAATATTTAATGCGTATGGCTTTTCTTCACAGGCCTGGGAACAATGTTTTTAAATATATGCCACTAAATGGCAAAGAATTTCTTGTTTTATTCAAGGAAATAATGTCAGCAAACGGAAATATTGTTTTCCAAAATCTTTTGTGGATATTTTTGTAAATATCGAGATTGTTTTCCATTTAGTTTCAAGTGCTGTGAAGAGTTTGCTTTTCTTTTGTGTGTAGAAGAAAACGTTGTAAATATGGTTTTTTAATATTATTTAATATTAAAAAAAAGAAAACCTGTTCAAAATTTGGGCAAATCGAGAGCCATTTTGTGTAGGTAACAGTTGAATTTTTAAACCCTCCGTGTCCATATTTTAATGAGTTTTTCAGGTGCAAAGCTCGTGAAGACTTAATTCCTCAAGACCAATCCATCCGAGTTAATATTTCTCAAGTAATGCACTAAAATTTTGCTTTTGGCCTTTAAATATGATTGCTCAGGTGAGTCCTTTTGACACATGTATACTGAAATAAAATCCCATGAACCAAAAATATCAAAAACAACCAAGTCTTCAATTTTACCTTTGGAGACAAAATGTTTTTGCTAGTCGATAACTGAGACCTCAGTTTCAAAATGAATTCTGTAACAAAGGGATGCAGTGAAACAAGAAAGCGCACCTGCTCTCCATTTCACCAAAGTTTGTGAGTTCTGTTATTTTTCTTCATCCACAAGGTAGTGCAAAATGTTGCCAATATAAATTGTTTACAAGTCCAAAACTGTATTGAAACATCGAGAAGTCAGTGAGGATCAGATTTATTTTCAAAATTCTGTACAAGTTTTTCAACGACTCACTGAATGATATTTAACCACCACACAAAATCGGATTACATTCAACCTTTATACAGCTATTTACCTTTTAGTTCTCAGAAATTTTTTAAATAAGTTGGATTTTAGATCGAAACTTTGGTTCATCTGTGCCGGCCATTTCAAGGCTTGTTTTCCCAGTGAGACCGTGACTTGTCAAGCAGCCGTGACTACGGAGCAAGAATTACCACAAGGGCTTGTTACATCCAACTTAAAGCAGGTCACAGATGAGAGAACAAAATTCTTCTAAGGGGCCGTCCATAAAGTACGTACGTACGCTTCAGAACCCCCTGTACGCATGGCGGACACAGTACCTCCAACCCCTCTCCCACATTCGCATAAGTGTTCCACAATTCTGGTAGACGCTGCCCATCTTTGTCACACGATTAATGTTGGGGTTTACTAATAATGGGCGTTGGGGCAGGAGGATAAATGGTGAGATGGATGGTGGAGAATGCTGTGGTTGGATGTTTTTTTGAAGCACAAAAGCCGAGTCTGGTATTTATCTGTATGAGAAAGTGCATAGAGGGATCCCAATACGACGCTTTTAGCGTCGATCTGCGCACTTCCGCGTTTGAAAACCAGGCTGTATGTGTCAGCTTCAGTTCTTAATACGATCAGACGATTGAAAGGAGTCAAGACACAAAATACATAAATAAATTCAGACTTTTCAGGCTGCAAAATTTTGTGGAAGAGTCTTTCAGGATGACTCGACACGTAAAATCAAAAGAATAAATAACGACAATTGACCGCACACTAACGTACCTGCGATGGTCGTGTACCTTGTGCAGTGGGCGTGGTTTAAACTGAAGTGGGTTTGCGTACGGTACGCACTGCCTTGAATCCCCTACCCCTCTGTATGCATGCTATACACAATGTCACCAACCTCCCCCCCTTTGTGGGTACACTTTATGGACAGCCCCTAATAATCACCTTCCCTCATCCCTGTGTTCTACTCGCGTATCCACTATGCTCTATTTATCTTCCATCATGACACACCCTCCCATCAACGCCTGTGTCTCCGCCCCCAACTGTCCTCCAATCATCTTCCATCATCACATGCCCCTCCCATCAATGCCTGTGTCTCCGCCCCCAACTGTCCTCCAATCATCTTCCATCATCACATGCCCCTCCCATCAATGCCTGTGTCTCCGCCCCCAACCATCCTCTAATCATCTTCCATCATCTATCCCTGTGTTCCTGCTTCACTCTTCCCGTCATCCTCGGGCTGTTTGACCACAGGTGGTTTGGGGATAGAGTCTCTAGCAGTCAGCCAGTGATGAAGCTCAACCTGTCAGAAAGCAAAAAGACGTGGGATCAGTATCACGGAATACAAGTGCTACATTTCACAGGGGAAGAGTCATGCAAGTCTTGCGTGAAGTCATCACAAAATGGAGGGGGTGGAGTTCTACCTTGATGGGGTGGAAACGTCATTGAGTGGAGGGGGTGGAGCCTTATCTAGATGTTTACATTACCTGTAGTGGGTGGAGCACTCAGCTGGATAATTACACCTAGTGAAGGGGCGAAGTACTGACACGGATGTTTAAATTGAGTGGAGGGTGCAAAGTCTTACATGGATATTTGAGTGGGGTGGGGTTCAGACTTACCTGGATGTGTACATTGAGTGGAGGGGGTGGAGCCTTACATGGATATTTGAGTGGGGTGGGGTTCTGACTTACCTGGATGTGTACATTGAGTGGAGGGGGTGGAGCCTGTCTGTCGTCTTCATCACTGAGTTGAGACTCGGGTCGCTTCATCTTGGAGTCCTTCTTATCTGGTTTGCCGGTTTTTTTGCCTGAAAGTCGTCAAATTTGTCGCAACTGTTCAGTTGGACTAGGTAAACATGACCTCTGGAACTCAACTCTCAACTACCCAATATAAAAGTCAAGGGTGCTGTGTTCAACCACTGATCAAAATGGAAAGGGAAGAAAACCAAACATCAACAAACGGGTACCTTTGTCCTTGTCTTTATCCTTACTGTCCTTCCCCTTTTTAGCCTTGGCATTGTCTCCACCTTCCTTTTTCTTCTTCTTGTCCTGCCAAAAGCAAAATGAAATCAGCTTTTGACTTAATAATGTCAACGTTAAACAAAAAATGAGGCACTCAGTGTTGATGAGTTGAAGACAATATAATATTCATATCTGCTAGGAATGTACATCTCAGTTTGGAAAAAGTGGTGTATTTGACAGTGCCCTATGTCTGTGAAAGAAGCGAGCATTGCTCTCTGTCATCCTACCTTCTTGGAATCCAAGCTATCATCTTTCTTGTCTTCTTCCTCCTCCTCCCCGGCATCCAGAGCTCCGCCCTGGCAGGTGCATGTTTCCTCCAGGCTGTAGTCTCCGTCTACGAAGCTCCCGAGGTCCACAGTGTACATGCCCAGCACGGTCACCTCTGGCGGGGAGTGGATCAACTCAATCTCAGGCTCCTTCTTCTTCTTTTTGCCTCCACCTGGTTTCTCCTGAGCAAGTAGGAGGGTCAGAGGGCAAAGTTCAAGGAATGACCCAGTCAGCCAGTGCTTATGTTGCAATGAGCCTTGAGCCAGACTCTGTTCAAGTCCACGCAAACTCTCATCAAGGTGCGGTTGAATCTCACTGCTGCTGTAATCAACTAAGTGAGGTGGAAAACTAAATCTCACATTCCACTGTTTGAGTTAATAGCCAGCCCATAACTTGAGTGTGTCAGCCTATAGTTTCAGCTGGTCAAATAATGGTATATATTTGCCAATTTATGGTTCTGATTTGACAAACTGTGATTTCAAATTAAACAGGAAGTCTGGTTGGCCATTTGGATGGTTACTTTTCACTGAACAATTTGATGAAAACCATGCATATTCTCAAGTTTTAAATTTCTCTGGCCTCCAGTTCTGCTCTGCACCAAAGACACGATTAACCTTTGATCTGCTGCCTTCTCAGTCTCAACATCTTTCTCTGGGCCACCCATCCGTAGCTGTTTACTTCTTGTCTTCTGTCGGCATGACTCACCTTTGGCTTGTCTGCCTTCTCGCTCTTGCTGTCTTTGCCTGTTTTGGCCGATTTCTGACCTCCCGCTTTCTTGCCCGCCTCGCTGGCCTTCTCATCGCCTTCTTCAGCGGGCACTGACAACACCTTCATCAAGCAACCAAGACAAGGTAAAACTGACAAGCATACAATGGGATGTAAACGTTTCTCTTCAAAGCCTCCTCAATACTGCGAAGGTTTTGCAACTCTTTACTGACACATACAAACTTAGAACATACAGTAGTAATAGTGAAGACGATAACATGCAAGAAGTCGTAGGAAATCTCAGTACCATAAGTTATATAAACATTTTCTGACCAGACCTTAGGCCTCATATGCTTGTTTCACAAGCTGCTTTCACATAAGTGCAAAGGGGTCATAGTCTGTCATGGTCTTTAACCACTACCAGCCGGGGTCTCCGAAATCGGAGCCGTAT
>NW_019091383.1:185727-196193 GCF_001949145.1 Acanthaster planci | reverse complement strand
GTCTGGTCTTTTGTCTGGTCTTGTGTCTGGTCTTGTGTCTGGTCTTTTGTCTGGTCTTGTGTCTGGTCTTGTGTCTGGTCTTGAGTCTGGTCTTGTGTCTGGTCTTGTGTCTGGTCTTGTGAATCGGGTCTAACAGATAAAAAATGCATTTTGTTGGACAAAAATGTGTATCTTACCTGAAGCTCTGGTGGCATTGGTACGCCAGTTACCATGCCAATCTTTACTGTCACCTTTGCTTCATCCAAAATGAATTCTGTAAACAGGGCAAAGGGAGGATTAAACTTTTAAATTCTCATATGGTAATGAAGGCATGAATATTCATAGACTGGCCTCCTTAAAAGGATGATATTTGGACACCACATGCTCCCTTTTGGAGTAAACACTGCCTAAATCATTGAAATACAGGGTCACAGACTGGCAATCATGTGATCATCCTTGTGACCTATTGCTCAGGGTCTTCTAATTTAAATAAATTTAAATAGTTGTTAAATTTATTCATAGCCGAAAAGTATGATGAATACAAAGATGTCAACGACAGTAAACATAAAGATGCAAACACCAACCGGAAGAAAGCCGATGCTTGGCAGAGTCAAACATAAAAATGAAAGATTTAGTTGTCAATTAGCGACTTAGAGGTACCCAAGACCACCTCTAAAGTTAGCAGACAACTTAGCAGTCAATTAATCTCAGCAGCATTTTATGAATAAGACTTAGTATCCAACTAGGCTTAGTTGGCAGTTAGGGGCCAATTTAGTTGCCAACTAGGCTTAGCAGGGTTTTATGAATATGGGCCCTGATCTCTTGACATTTTACGATTATAAAAAGACAATCTACCTGGTCTGAGCGATCTTGTGAAAATGAGAGTTGACCGTAGTTGTACACTAGTACTTTTTTGTGGAGCAATGTATTCCATTTAAGTGAAATTCTGTAATCAGATCAGAAAAAAAAGGTTGGTGTAAGGTCTGAACTGACCAAGTTTCCTGGCTAGCCCTTTGAAGTGATGTTTTTCATCGGCTGAGATGCCAAGATCATCAAGGATGGACAAGCTGCGGAGACTGTCGATGATGAACCCGCGATAGCCCGGTATCAACTGCCAAACAAAGTAAAATAAACACCGGCATTGTTTGTGAAAATTTTCCCACCTTCTTATGAATTACAGCACAAATGCTTGTTCACGGTTGGCAACAAAGTTAACACGAACACAAAACTGGGACGTCAGATCAAATGTTTGAACTGGGATTCTTCAAAAGTTAAGCACAGTACAAAGGATGGTTCCCACTTGACATGAAAGTGAACACAAAATGTGATGTTGGATGAAATATGTGAACTAGGACTCTGCAAAGCTGAGCAGATTTCAACCTGAGCAGATTTCATGGCATGTTTTGTGACATCAAATTTTCTCAGCTTTCGTATTTAACTAAAGTTTGACCTAGCTTTACGTCATGAGATTTTCCCCAAAACTGTCATGATAAAATCCTCTGGAATAAGTAAATTCCCATTCTCTTAATTTTTCACTGCCTTCTTGTAAAGGTGAAGCTTTTAGCTTTATGATATTTACTGCCAGAGGGTTGCCGACCAAAACCAGATTCCTGAGTTTGGGCAGTGTAGCCAGGGTCTGCACCACCTCAACCAAGTCACAGAGATCGTTATGGCTCAGGTCCAACGATAGCAGACTTGGCCTGCAAAAAAACCAAGAACACGTACAACCAAATTCTTTAACATTCTAAAAATGAACTGAGTTGCTATCAAAGCTCTAACGAGAAGAAAGTTACTGGAGGGAAGGAACACCGTGTGGCCACAGTGAGGGTTCATTTACAGAGAGATCCATCCACAATATCAATTCATGACTCTCCACGGTAAGAATAATGTCCTACGGGAAGAACCGAGGGTATGACATTGAAGCGTTCAACCGTGCCAATCAGTTCAGGACTTGTACCCAACAAGAATGCTTATGGGCTGGAAATCAGAATCTCAGTACATCATTGAAAAATCCCTCAGATTTCTAAATACAGTTCCTTGCTCGATCATGAAGTTTTTCCGCTATTAGTGTAAACAGTCCCATAAGAAACCACTGTAATCGACCGATTGCGCCAGCTAAGTCACATGGCCTACAGTGAGTATCAAACATTAACAAACATAGCATCCTTCCATAGCAAAGTGTGTCATGAGTGTCACTTACTGAAAACAAAGCCGACGGTTAGAAAAGTACTGCTGGTGTGCTGAGCACTATACGGAAAATCAGCTTTCTTTTTGGTGACAACACTTAGGACACACTTTGCCATGAAAGGATGCCATGTTTCTTGATGTTTGATACCCACAATACCGGTAGGTCACGTGACTTCCCTGGTGCAATCAGGCTATTGTTTTTTTATCAATGTGCAAATGTCCTTTAACATTCGCTAAGTCAATGGGCCGTTATTTGTGCACTTCAACTTCACAAATGAGGCTAAGGACCTGTCCCTTTGACGCAGTAGAAGGTCAGTGGTAGTCAGCCCCCCCATTTGCTGAGTGGGGTTCTTCAAGTTTGTTGCGTGATGCTCACCAGTAGGTTCCCGTGATGTAATCATGGAGGGCGGATATTCTGTTCAGACCCAGGCCCAGGTGGTGTAAAGTGGGTGGCGGCTTGTTGCATAGTGGCTCCAGATCGCTGATATGATTGGCCACAAGTTCTAAGACCTGTTTAAAACACCATGAATAATTCACACATTGGTTCACAACTTGCCCGATGGAATATGCCATCAATACAGCACTACTATATTTGGCATTTTTCTTTACATTTAACGTTGGATAATATTTCTCCACTTCTCTGTAAATAAACACGTTCCAAAAGGAACATTAATAACATTAATTACATTAATCAATTTTCACCATGGAAACTGCTTAAGGCCTTTGAGTGACTACCCTTTCCACAAGCCATGGCTAAGTCAGCCATTGGTTGCCTTTGCCCGGTACCCGTGGTATATTTTATGCAACAGTTACGAAGGATAAAATCAACCAGCTGTCAACAAATGGGCACTGATTAAACTTGGCCAATGTCATTAATTTGCTGTAATTACCAAACACTTGAACTAAAACCAAATGTGTCGCAAGTTGCCAGTACAAAACGGATATTAAATGCAGCCAACACATTCGTCAATGAAAGTGTCTGTACTTCAAGATTTCAAACCGACTGACACATTAAGATGAGAAGCTTCTTAATGAAGTCTTTCTTTGATAGATGATTACACTTTGATGACTTACCTTTAGGGAGCTAGGTACATTGCACGTATCAACTGTCTTGAGTTTGTTAACACTGAGGGTGAGTTCCTCCAGGTTACTCAATCTCAGTAGGCCGTCGTCAACTTTACTCACCTAGAAGAAAGAAAAATCCCAAGATCATAACTGGGAATCAGCAACACAATGATAATGCACACGATACTGAACGATGGCTGATGTTTGTTATCTTCGCAATGAGAATGAATCTCAAAGCAAATGAGATTGGAGATAACTGGTTAGAATGAACATAGAAAGTTAGAAGGACTTCCAAGACTGACAGATCTCAAGATGAGAAATGACAAGTGAAAAGTCCTTGACAAAAACAGAGGCTGCTTTGCCAGGTGTGCTAACAGAACCCAAGTCAAACGTATTCTCGGCAAACCACCCCGAGTTATTCAAAAGAATCAACAAGATCATATTTTGCCATCATTTCAATTCATTTATTTTAAATGCATGAAATTTTCCACTCGGAAAATAAATACAAAATGTTCAGAAAGGGAAATCCACCAACAGAACCCAATACATTAAAGCTATTTATCAAAGAGGTTTATTGAAATCAAACAAAGTATGCAGTACAATCAGGCCAGTTAAAAACACATTTACTGGGCCAAGTGTGCATTTAAATCTTGGATTCCATTTTGCTTTCTCCGGCTGAAACCTTCTTTGCAAGAGGGTGCTGAATTTTGCATTGTACAATTGATCTGTGGGCTATTAAGTCGAGTCCAAGATGAGAACCAATTTAACTTTGTCCGGTTCATGCTTTTTACTCACATTCTTGTCAACAATTCGAAGGGACTTGAAGTGGCCAAGGATGAACTCCTTGTTGATGAGCCAAGGACTCTTGACCGCTAAGTCTCTGAGCTGCTTGGCCTCCGAGCTCCAGCTATAATCCACGCTGTAAGGGGAGAAGGGGGAAGATATCAACTCCTCCAGAGTCTCCTCTTGTTCGTTACTGGATCCATAGTCTGGGAAAATCACGGGGGAAAAACGAAAGTGAGACTTGACACTTTGCATGGTGAAAGGAAACGTTGGATGTTATGCACCGTATGATAATCACCTTTGTGAAAGATGAGTAAGCTCTAAGAGAACTGGTTGAAGAACAACGTTGATCGGCATATATTTACATGCTTAGCAGCTAGGGAAAAGTGGTGCATGAACTTGGAATACCAGCCAGATGTTACAATAAAAGTATTTGGTTACTTTTTTTCTATTTACTGAAGTGAAAAGATATAGCAAGCTTAAATCTCAGTTTGTGAAATCTTATTGTTAGACCTTGTCCTCGCTTCAGGAAAATTTAGTTGGAGAATTTGTCAGCTTCAAAGTGACGCGGATGGCATGATTTGTGTTGGCATGTTTTCTGGAGTTGGCATGGTTGGGATCTTTGAACTCATGTTTACCTTTCAGGGTGACATGAAACCTAGATGCAGGAAGGCTCTTGTCATTTGATGTTCTCTGGATCAAAGAAAAGAAGATGAATAATGGTCAAATTGGTTATTTCTTAGCTTCACCAAGGAGGAAAAAAACCTTGAGTGGAAAGAGTTCCAAACATGGATATCACAAATTTACCCCTGAGGTGGTTTATCTGCCATCATAAAGTAATAACAGCGAAAATATCAACAAAGTTACTTAAAAAACACATAGAATTTTCAGACCAGTTTCCCAGGGTTTCATGCACAGGGTTTCAAGTGATGTTCGTTTATGGAACTCCTTCTCACAATGTCTCACTAATTTGATCACTTGTGCCAGTCTGCTAAATACAGAAGCGTATTTAGGACATGACTAACAAAAAAGTTTGGCAAACTTTTTCGCCCAAGCAGACTAGTAGATATGACTTGGTAGATGCACTTTTAACACACGGCAAGGGGGCAAATTTATCCTTTGTGCTATTCCATAACTTTCGTACAGAAGTTCCCGGACATCCGACCATGAGAATGGGGGATTCAAATTCGCATGGCTAGTTTATCAGTAAGAAAGTCACATTTTCTCACAATTTACAATCCGAAACTTAGAAAAGCAGGGTCAATGCTATAGTATAATGAAGTAGAGAGTATCACCCCAGGTTTTGGGGGGAAACTAACCAATTTTATCTGTCCATGTTTACAAGATTAAAATGACACGAAAATGGGGGTCTCCAAATACACAGCTAACCTTCCAAACAGTGAACATGCAGCTGTAATGTATCATGTAATTATGATGTAATGAAATGGGTGTCCAACCCGGACCAAATACTACACTAACGTTACAGCAAGCATGACAAGGGAATTACTACCCTACCCAGGATCCCTGTCCACACGGAAACTCATTGAGACACAGGGTTCTTAACTGCCTCTCGAACGCAGTGGAAGCGTCGATTCCGGCTGCCACAGGCATGACTGGCTCAATCTGAACAAACACCTGTTAGTGGAAACAATGTTCGAGAACTGTCAACGACAAAAAGAGCAGAATCTCCATAATTTTCGGAGGGTCTTCAAGGAGTAGACTTTAGATTCGTTGTCATGGTTCTACAAACGAACTCGCCATGGAATATGCCGCCCTCTGTTGTTAGTCAAGTACATGATCAGCCCATGCATTATGGAACTTGGAAGTCGCTACACAATTGCTGCTTAAAGGGCCTTTCGTTCGCTGCCTTTATGAAAGGAAATTGTATGCCCTTTGATGGAAAAAGATTCCAAAAATTTGCTATCTGATGATAGATTTAATGTTAGTGAAACAATGGAGGTATACAAGATTTTAACTCATCCTCAAGGTCAGTGACCTGCTGAAACTAGGAAGCCTGTGTCATCATGCATGTTCACCGAGTACTAAATGTATAAATTGCCCTAAAGGTACTTCTTTGTTGTTGATTTGTTGATTTTTCTAACATTCAGCTTCCTTACAGTCTGAAGCTGTGTAGACTGATGTTTCGCTGACACTATATCTGTAAGCTAACAACTTTAAAGCCAGGAGCTAATCGCCATGTATTTTGGATATGCAGAAGTGAGAGATCAATTTTGGGGCGTGATATTTCTCTTTCAGGTCTGAGAATTTTTCATGTCGTTTTTGGGGTGATTTTTAACGCACCCTTAGGGGACAATTCTCAGGTTCTATTAGTCATGGGCCTATATTAAGGATGAATTACCTATGTATTACGTCTTTGTATCAAACAATCCAGTTCAGTTGGCATTTTTTTTTCTTTCCAAGTCCAGCACGCCCACCTTCCGGACGTGGATTGTTTGGATTACAATAATTACTTTCGAAGCCGAATTCAAAGGTCGAATTTCTGCAGTGTATAACTAAAATAATGGTGCAACTTGAATAAGACACGGCAGAAAATCGACGTTTGAAGCAACTGCCGACTTTCTGCCAGAAGTTTGGCAGGTTTTGCGGCTTTCAACGGCAGAAGAGCGTTACGGCTTCAAACACTGGATCTCTGCCGTGCCGGTGCCTGTTTCAATTGACTTGCCCCACGTCGGAATTGAAGGGGTACCATTTAAAAATTGCGCATGCGCCTGCTGCAATCGTTTTCGTTTCGGAATTAAAACCAATGTATAATTCCTCTTCAGTTTTTGACCCCCTCCCTGCTAGTGACTGGCATACCCCAGTGCACCTGTTTCTGATGACGGATTCACAAACTTTTTTTCAAACTTCTCCAACAGTATTGGTTATTTTTCAGCAACTGGATAATGATAATCTCCACAATAAGAGAGTCTTCATGAACACACCAGGATCCTGCAGGACCTATGCCTATGGAAATTTACAATTTTACAATTTGTATTTTACTCTGAATCGTGGCAAATGTGAAAGAGGAACATTTCCAAGGCTGGTTTTTGAATAGTTTATCTAAATTCGTATTCGGAGTCATACTTCTAGCCAACTTGCATCTTTGACCAAATGTCGATCCGACAAGATCAGTGGAGAAAAGAAATAGCTGCAGGAGTGTCGAACAGATAATCAAAACTCTCTTTTTAATTAATGTCACCAGCAATAAATTCGATTACAGGAAAAAAAGATATACACCGCGTCTCCTTTCTCGGTCCGAGTCGTGTTGAAAAACCACATTACATTCGACAGAAAACCTACGTTTGAAGCAAATGCCGAACTGTTGTCGCTTCTGTGTCGATTGGAATTAACCGAATTAGACACGGTAGAAGTTCGACGTTTGAAGCGGGTCTGTGATTTTAAACCCCGTCAGCTGTGGAAAATGGGCGGGGGGTTGCGTAAGGGGATGTGCGCTCTTTAAAAAGAACATGATTTTGTTTCCAATAAACCGACACGGAATTAATCCATTTTGTTCGATTCAGTTTCACATGTCACCCTCCGGGCCAAGCGCTAATTTTCAAAATCGTTAAAACACATAACCTTATTCCACCATCACTTTCAAACAGTATACTAGCGCTACCTCTCAGAGAATTTAAAGCGATCTTGATTTGCCTTGAGAGGGATGTGTATGTGTGTATTAATATTGTATGGCTGTACGGGGAAAGGCGGATATACAACAGGTGCCGAGAATAGTTAGAGCGGGATTTGTTTATGCAACTTGTGCGGACGGACAGCCTGTAATGGAATCCGGGTATTACTACGCTGAGAAATGAATTTTGCAGTTAATTTGAAGAACGGAGAAAATGACAGCTGCATAAGAGAAGTTCTGCCTTATCTTCTGGGAAGTGACGGTGGGTAATTGTCGGCCAAGTTTTGAGGAAAACTCATTCATACGAAAGGTGCCTAACACACTCCGTGTTTATACCCCATTCGGAGAGTGCAGTTACCATCCAACCAGGTGACAGAGGCAGAGCAAATTCTTGAGAGAGAGAGAAAAAAAAAACGATTTGATACGCGCGGAAGCGACGTTCTGCCATATCTTCTTAGAACTTGATGGTGGCCTATCTGGTACTCAAATTTCGGGCATTTGTCCACTGAATTTGAAGAAAACCCCAACTCGGTTAAATACGAGCGGTGCTTACACATTGCGCACATGTATGTAACATTTCGTAATTGTCATGCAGGGGAAGGGAAAAGTGATAATTACTTACGAACACTCGCGGATCCAAATTTAACTAAATTCGTTCTATCCTGTGCACAAAGGTTAATCTGTATTTCTGTGCACTTGATCACGCTCTTTCATCAGAAATCTGGAGCCAGAATTACTTTGCATTACCGTGGAAATTTGGGGGGATTCCACATGAATTAGACTTTTACTCTTTCGGAAAGTGGCGTATCTTTTTTATTCTTTAATTGAAATTGCGTGTCCAAAGTTTCCTTCTCGTCATACTTCTCAAGATTATATGATAGTGTTGCGCACCCGCAAATCTTGGAATTCTAGCGCCCCCATAGGTTTACTCGTTCTCGGTCCTTGCATTTCTCAGGGTCTCTTATCTTATCTTGCTCAGCTAGCTACGCATTATGGAAATGCAACAGAGACGCTAATGTTGTATTAAGTTATTCATGCTGTACTCCGGCGTGATCGTGTGTTCCTTCACTCCTTTATCCTTGTGTTTTCTCTGCTCAGTTTGGCTTGTCGGAAATTCCCCTCCAAGTGGCTGCGTGGTTTGGGCGTGGTAAGGTTCCCTGAAATGCTAATATTCAGACATCTCAGACTTTGTAACAGTCAAGTCATTCACCACAGATGGCTGGCCGCTACACTTTACACGTGACTTCTTATTCTGTATTCTGCCTTTTTACAAACGACACTGAAGGCCTTGTCCGAAACGGGCTTCCAGAGCTACGGCTAGGTCTATTGTCTGTGCGTCTCCACGCATTTCTAATGGAGTGAAGACCTAGACCTAGCTCTAGAAAAGAGATTCGGATGCAGCCTTAGATTCTTGCACACGACTCCAGCAGGAAGTCATGTGACCCTTTGAGATGAAAGATTCTCATCGGTTGAGCTGTTCAGCGACGCTCATATTTTATTAATTCCTAAGCCTCTAGAATCCTATGAATAGAGCAGAATTCCCCTAGGTTGTCGGTCAGATGCGGCGGACCAAACCCTTATTGCGAGAGCAAAACCTAACATACTGCGGAGGTTGGGCCCCTTTCCGAGAGAAGTGCGATAGTAGCATTCTTTTGGCGAAGACATGTAGCCATATGAATGGCCAGCTAGCTTAGCTTGGACCGATGCGAGAGCGGTACGAATTAGCCCAGGGTGCTAGTGAGAGTCGTAGCGGCCCGTCACCGCTACGTCCGAACCGATTGCCGGGTGAGACACCCCCGTGTCCCTCACCACCCTTGTCCTGCTAACTAGCCTCGGTCCTCCCCGTCTCTACGCTGAGCCAACGGTACATAGTGCGGCGATTCTATCATTGCGCTCATCACACTGCGGTCTGAGCGGCAGTGCGGTCGGTACGTACCGGCGCTGGCCCCGTCCAGCTATCGCTATTCACCGTGGTGGGCCGGGACAGCTCCCACCACGGCACGGCCCGATGCGTGTAGCCTAGTTGCGCGATGCTACACACCCGTAGGCCTACTACTCATTCTTGGCGACTTCAATATCCATTTTGACTGTCCAAAAAAGAAACAGGTAGCCCATGTCCGATCTTCTATACATGCATTCGGACTTACTCAACATGTGTTGAAACCAACTCATGTACAAGGTCACACGCTAGACTGGCTTATCACAAGGTGTGATGAGGACGGACTGCTTATCTCACACATCACAATGTCCACATGAATGACCTATCTGATCATGGTGTTGTTTCCGCCTCATTGCGACTCGATAAGCCAGAACCCTCAATTATGACGCCGACATATCGAAACTACCGCTACACGGATCATGATATCCTCGCCGATGACCTGTCCACTAAACTTTCGAATATTCATTTATGGTGGATGTAACATTGACAAATTCATCATTGACATTAATAATGCTGTCGCAGATGTCCTTGACATGCATGCCCCTTGGACTGTTACAAAGAAAGTCAGATGTGTAAGTCGAAGTGGTGTAATGGATCGATCCAAGACAACAACGTCGACGTGCGGCGCGTAAATGGCGTAAAAACCTCCAGCAGACCGTACCGCTTACAATGCTACAAAAAGGTCAATGTGTGACGCACTGCTTACAGCCATATCTAAATTTCAAGGACGCCTTCAAAGTCGTCAATGAACTAACAACAGCCCCAAAGCAAATACCTTCAATATCCGACTCGGCATCCTCCCTTGCTAACAACTTCAGCCAATTCTTTGGAGACAAAGTCAACAAAATTCGGGCAAATATAGACAGTGTTCACAACATTATGGCA
>NW_019091383.1:142281-179636 GCF_001949145.1 Acanthaster planci | reverse complement strand
GTGGGTGGGGGCACTTTTAATGCTAATGAGCTGGTCAGAAATTCTCACTTGAATTAGTGGTCTGCACTCTGTAGCATTAGTGTGCACTTGAAGGTCTGGTTCTTAGACCATCCGATCGGCTGTGCCTATATCCTATTGCATATCACCTGACTAAACATTCTGTGTAGCATGTAGCACTGCTACACACACAGGTTCTGTCTCCTTCGGTCTCATTTCTGGCTGGGTATAGTATAACATGGGAGACCAAGTAGCTTCTACTCGGCCACAGTAAGGGAGATTCTATCTTTTGGACAGGGGAGCTTTCCCCATTAGCGATACTCATGGCATGAACAGGGGCAAACCACTTCTTCGGGGGAGGACATTTCCGGAGAAACACTCATTAGCTGAAAATCTATAAACTATAGACCTCTTCACTAATAGATTCATAATTTGTACGCATGAGCACAAATGGCCTTGGCAGCAACAAGTGTGAGCGGGCCATTGAAAATGTACAGGGGTGCGACTTCGATTTATAATTTTCTCTCTGACATGGCGAATTAATAGTGGTTCGCAACCGGCGATTGGCATTAAAATATGTCTTCCTGTACGCTACAAAAATTGTGGTGCTAAACTGGTGTTCATTTAACACCCTGGTTGGCATCTGAAGACTGCGCTCAGTATGACCATGGAGGAAGGAGGTCCCTCCTTCTTCCATGATATGACGTAGTCCTCTGACTGAGAGTATCCAAGTGTGATTCCAAGTTTCATCGGTTCTCATCATGCACATTCATTTTCCCACAGCCAATAACGCAGTTTGATTCCCAGAACCACACGATTTGGTGTCAGCGTTCTCCAGGCTCCGGTTGGGATGGTGAACAGTTCAGTCCGTACATCGACCGCAGCGACCAGGGCGGGTGCAGTCATCACCGCTGCCTAGCAGTTAACAGGAATTACAGTAAATTCATCACGACAATCGTGTAACAGTTGGAATGAGATGTGTTCAGCAAGTTTACAGAACGGTCATGTATGAAAAAAAGGCCAAGAGTTCATTCTACAAGGAGATTCGTAGACTCAAGTTTGACTTCCAAGTAATCTATGGATCGCATTTTCGGGGTATATTGCAGGGCACCTGGAGACTTCTGTCGAAACGGTTAATGCCAACACACCGGAACTCGTCCGCATACGATTTGGTGGAGGTCTGTGTCTGGCAGTTAAGGAAGACTTAGCCACGAATAGCTTCAAAGTGCGGGGCTTCTCTTCCCCCCCCAAACGGAACACTTACTTTTTTATTCGATGCCAGTGAAGTATTTGGGTCCTGGTACAGCTTCTGTATTTTCAGTTTTCTTACTCTGTCTGCCATTTTTAATAGATTTTCAGAAACTGGGCCAATTTGGTTTTGGACCTATCTATATTTTAGCGTTTTTAGTAATTGAATGTCTTCGATCGTCGATGTGCCTTTCAGCAGAGATTAAACCATAGAGGAGACGAATTTTAGGTTTATTCCAATCATAAAGAAAATGACGCCATTCTTAATTTCCACCTTGAAGCACTAACATCTCCATTATGGTTTCAAATAAACGCTTTAAAAACTTTTTTTTTCTTTGTGATCAGTTGACGTCTCTTTATATGTTTGTTAAGCAGATCGCAGAAGCTCCTAAAATGTGGTGGAAAAACGTTTAGGCCAGTTCCTGCTTCAGACAAATGTGAAAGTGAACTGAATTGGACGTCAGGAAATATTTGAATCAGTTCAACTTTCGCAGCCCGAATTTGGGTCAATTTCGCGTTTATGATCGCTACTGGGCGTAGCATGACCATGGACCACCTCTACCTGTAGATTCTTGGAGTAATAGGCTCTCGGTTATTCTCAACTTCGAATCCCACAAAAAGTACCTACGAAATACAAAAAGGATCAACATTGTGAGACCGCTCAGCAGGCGGGTGGTGTCCAAAGGAATCCGGACAATTCTCAGAGCGCAATTTTGTCTTTAAAAACTTACCATGAAATGAATGCCATTTGCTGAAAATGAAAACATTCCAAAAATGCCTGATCACTGCCTACATCTCAGCCCGACAAGCGGGGCCAGTAATATCCTAGCAATACCTGTCGAAAAAAATGTAAAATTGATTACTCTCGTGGTATTCTTCGTGGGAATGCGCAGAATAGTAAAGTAGTCTAGTAAATCTGGAAATACTTGAAGGAAATCACCCCAAGCTCAGATACTGTAACACCGTAAAGGTTAATAACGAAGACTGTACCTCACCTTTGGCTATTGCTACTGCATTTAATAATCACTTTGTCTCTTCTGTTGCTAAGATTACTGCTAATGTACCAGCCTGTGAGTTGAATACAGGTAGTACAAATGAAGTAACGCCAGATATTGAACCGGGGATGACCTTTCACCTTGAGCCAGTGTCTGATAATTTTGTCATTGGTGAAACATCTAAAATGGATGTCAAGAAAGCAACAGGCAATGATAACATAAGCTCGGCTCCTTAAATTAGCTTGCCCTATTGTGGTTAAATCTCTGACGTACATTAATAATATGTCCCTTTATACAGGTCATGTTCCAAATGCAAGGAAAAGTGCTAAGGTTCTCCCGCTTCATAAAGCCGGTGATCAATCATGTCTAAATGATTACAGACCGATTTCAGTGTTGCCAATATTAAGTAAAATGTTTGAGCGAGCAGTGTACAATCAATTTTTTTTTATTAGTGACAACAATCTCTTACATGACAATCAATCTGGTTTTAGGCCACTTCACTCGACCACCACTGCTCTGGCTAAACTTGTCAATAATTGGTCTAAGAATATTGATGAAGGTAAACTAATAGGTGTTGCATTTATTGATCTCAGAAAAGCCTTTGATACGGTTAACCATGATCTATTACTCACTAAGCTTGGCTCGCTAGGTTGTTCCGAAACATCTCTGAAATGGTTTCGATCTTATCTTAATTAACGCACCCAAAGTGTTTGTTTCAAAGGTACAACCTCAAATACTTTGGTTGTTAGAACAGGAGTCCCACATAGATCTATTTTGGGCCCATTATTGTTTTCTAGCTATGTAAATAGCTTGCCTAGTTCTGTGGGTGATGGAATTATTGACATGTATGCCGATGACACTACGCTTACGGTTAAGGGAGCGCATGTTGGTGAAATAGAGGAAAAATTGACCAACGGTATGTGCTGTGTGATGGATAAACGCCAACAGACTTGTTCTTAATTTAGATAAAACTAACGTTATGATTATTGGGATAAGGGCTAAGCTAAATATTTCCAAATAGGTCACTTGGGAGACATTCTGTGGTAAATTTTTCAACATTAGGAGACATCGGTCATTAGGGAGACATTTCAATGTCTCCCTAATGCTCCAGCTACCAAAAGGAAGAAAATGTTTATCGTCCACATTTTGAGAGATGATAGATTAGGGTCTGAAAGGAAAACATGCAAAGTTTGGTTAAGATCGGATTAGGGAATTATGGGATGGAAAAGTTTGAAAAATTGTGTGCACGTTCCTATGGGAATGTCTCCCAAGTGACCCATTTTCGGTAATAATAAGAACACTGAGAATTTTAATGTAATCATCAATGGTATTGCTGTAAAGCGTGTTCAGGTTGCTAAATGTCTTGGGATTTTGCTACAAAAATACATGGCACAGAAGGGCCAACAAGTAGAAAAACGTGAATTTTCGATTTCATGAACGGAAGCGCATCTTAACTAATTCATTTCGCTTAATTAATCACTGGGTTCATTTTAATTACTTGGTTCAGTCAAAAGTTTATACCTCTCGGAGTACCATTTGAGGGTTTTTTACTGCATAAACTTGTTCCGTGTTGGTAATTTTGCAGTTTTGAAATAGAAGAAGCTTCTGGCTCTGGCGATTTCTCGAAAGCCAATTTTCTTCAAAACCCACGTGTGGCTCTTGAAAAAGTGACGAAGTGACATAATATCCCCTACTTTAAACAGTGGGGGAGGAGATTTGTATAAATTATGTAAACGAAGTTGATTAGCGCTGTGTCCCCACTATAGTTGATTGTCATGGTAACCAAGGACATTTTCTGAAAGATATATTCTGTGAACATTTAATTGGCTTAGGTCAAATTTCTGATAAGACTCAATGAGTTTTAGTCATATGGCCAACTGACTGCCCCCCCCCCGCTAGTAGGAAATACTTGCACTAAGATGGGATTTAAAAAAGCGGCCTAAATAGAGAGCACATGTAGGCCTACATCCCTAATTTTTTTCTGTTGACTTCTTGTTTTCCCGTATAGGGCTGCTCAGGATTAAACTAAAAATACCCCTTGCGATCAGTTCTGGGGGAGGGTTGTACTTAATCCCCTCCCAGCCCTGATGAGATGGTTATTCAAAATGGCTGCCACTGTTATCGTAGAAGAAATCTCCGATGGTCTTATGCCATAAATCTCTCTTAGTGCGTGTTTGTAACTGTGTACCAGATTTCATGCTTTATTTTCCTCAGAAGGCACAATTCTCCCTGACATTTCACAATTCGAAAAGGTCATTTTCCTCCCAGAAAAAGCCATACAGGACGTTGTAATGTGTTAATGTGTTTCAATTGTATTTACAAACCAAATTTATCAATTAAGAAAATCCAGGAATTTCACTCATAGGAAGTCAGATTTTGTTCGACAAGGGAGGGCTTGGATTTATTGGAGTCTTTTACTTTTCAAAGGAGGGAAATGGCTCAAGCATTAATTAAACAAAATGTCGCTCTATATTCTCCGAGGAATTTCGGGTACATAAAGCATAACTGAGTACATGAGGCTCTGAAAAGGTCAGCCATTTCACGTTACACGACGTACGTGTGTGTTTTGTTGATAATCTTTGCATAAACTTTGAGGGCGAGAGCCGCATGCGCGCGAGGCGTGCGCACTGAACATGCATGCACAAGCAGTACATCAAGTAATCATTTGCGAGCCTGCCGCTCTAATGACACACTTAACTTGCTTCTCAAAATTCTCCAAAGTAGTGTTGTAAGGGCGGGGAAGGGGACGAGCGAAACTCAACGGTTGTTTTTCAGGTCTTAATGGGTCTTTTTTCCGATTATCTGTTTAGCTTGGAGCAAGCGACAGGAGCCTTGCACATGGGCTATGTTCATGGAGTCGATTTTTGTGTCCGTAAAAGTGAAACGCATGAACGCATCGCGTACGCAACGCAGCCAATCAAAGGCGCATTTAGACAGGTTCCGGATCCGTTCAGTTTTCCAGATTACGAATTGTTTACAGGATTGGATACAGGAAAGGAGTGGCTGTATGGATTAGATATTTTGCACTTTCACGCAGGTCAACAAGGTTGAAACATACATTACTCATGCACCTGTTTCAATATTCATAGGAGTAACTGGTAAAATGAATTGGGTTGCCACAGGACATTAGCAGAAATATTTGCTGTGTATCCTGGTGGGGGGGCCTAAGGGAACCTTTAATAAAATTCTGGTGCTTATAATTTATTTAAGAAAATAGAGGAGTCTTAATTTAATACCTGATGAGGAAATTGCGATGTCACGAAAGCAAGCACATCTTGACATCAAGGCTTCCGTTAGCACGAAGTTTCACGTTAATATTCTAAACTTTTTTAAAGATATCGACCAATGTATTGATTTGAGGGGTTGTTTTAAGCATTTCAAATGTATCTTTGACCTTTCATTGACCTCGGAATAGCACAGGTCAAGCGACTTTGCATCTCACAGTTGCTGACCAACTCAAAATTTATCAGATCCCAAAATACGAACTGAAATCCGGTATCAGTGCGTGCTAAACTGCTGAGAGAAGTGGATCTTTTTTTAAACTACGGTGGCTTGTAATTTGACACATGCATGATTACGTCATACTGACATCGCACTTATATGAATATCTAGGATCGGCCTGGTCTTAGTAACTTTCAAGTTTGTACGGTACGGGGCGACGCCCCCCATACTCCTCAGGGAAAAACCACAACGAAGGAAATAATGGCGGAATTTACCATCTCGACGATTTCGACGAAAGCCACGCCTGGCACTGATTACCCACACACGTACGACTACGATAATTCGAACACATGACTTTCAAGAATCATCGCTTAACCAGCACACGTAGCCTGGGGCGCAAAGTATAGACTCCAACAGATTAGAACTGTTGAAAGCGACATTTAGAAGCCGATATTACACGAGACCTTGAGGGAGACATTCAATTTGAGGGCAAAGTACAGAGGGCTTGTACATAATACCAACCCAGGCTATAAAAATCCTAGATTGGTATTTATTATAAGTATTTATTTGTTTTTATTATAGTAAGTGCTATCTCGCAACAGGCACTTAGTTGGCTCGGTGAGAAAGATCCGATCCGAATCTGACCTCAGATTGGAGTGTATTCGGATTGATACTGCAAAAATGTCGACGAATTTTAATTCAAATGCACGAGAAGTTGGAAAACATTGAACTCATACACGGCGGGTGAAAGTAGAGACTTGAGTGGCTATGACAGAACAGAATGACAAAAAGACAACGAAAATGAATGCCACGCTGAATCCTAGCGTGACTTGAAAAGCTTGAATTCGATTAAAAGAACATTTTGGCTGAAAGGGTCCCTTAAAACATAATATTAGCCTCATACTTATCGAATGGATGTATAGTTGAAATGTTGAAAAATTATCCAAATTATGAAAAGCATGTTAATATCACTATGACAACCTAGCTGTTATCCGCCCATCTTCTCTGAAACAAAATAACTCTTACACTGGTTCTTGTGTTACCTTTTACTACTGTCTATTAATTGATTGCATTGGGTGATAGTGAGGGGTTGATCCTACGCCCCCCCCAACTTTATCGTGACGTGAAAAAAAAGGTATTTGACTGAGTGTGGAGAGGTTTTTGGACTTCCAACAACACTAAATCAGGAATCTGCAACATTATACATCTATGTATCTGTATCACGAACAGTGTCATGTTATGGTGTCACCCCCCCGCTTTTCAGATTTCCATTGCCGGTCAAGTCGACCCCTCCCCGCGCTTTTCAGATTTCCATTGCCGGTCAAGTCACCCCCCCCCCCGCTTTTCAGGTTTCCATTGCCGGTCAAGTCAACCCCCCCTCCTCACCATCCCCATCGCCCACTTTCCAGCCCAAACTTACGCCACTGCAAGGGGCCAATCTGAAGCGGCATTGAACACTAATAGATTCTCGTACATTGCTGGGGATCAGAACTCAAGTCTAACTTGATGAGAGCTCCGTTCCGTGGTGGTTGCGTGTAGCATACGTCGTGCGCCCACGCGTGGGTGAACGTGGTTGACAGAGTAGACTCACACTCCCTTTAATCTTTAGTGAAACAGGTTACCATTGAAGATTTTGTCACGACTCATCGCCAAAATTTCGGACTCTATGAAGGGGGCGGATCCGACCTTTGGACGGGAAATTCCGGGATGAAAATGCATCCGTCGATGTCGAAATATTTGCTCTTTAGCGTGAAATTTCAGTGCATGTAATATATCTCATGGACAACTTAGAAGTTACGAAAACAGTTCACTGCGTTTTTGCATTTTTTTCGTGGATTCCTTTGTCCAAAATACAATAAACTGAAAACATTTATTATGCATACGGGAAGATGAAATACCGACAGGTACTCAGACCCTTTATTTCATAGAATTCCGGCAAACTTTATAAAAGCCGCTGTCGCTCCACCACCACGCAGCAGAAAGAAGGGAAATTCTTCTTAGCCTGGTGACCGTGGTCCTCTTGCAACGCTCCTTCTTGTGCAACGGACAGCCTCAAGTTTTTCAAGATGGTAATTTTCCGCGAGATGCTTGCTCACTTCTTGGCAGCATTGTGTTTAGCCGAGCGTTGCTTCTGCTTCCCCTATGACTGGTCGATCTCTGTCGCAGACATCTCTTCGGCGATGACCTCCTTGCCGGCCAACTCCACCCAAGTTCAGCCCATGATATCCAGTGCAGAGAACATCTTGCCGTCTTCAGTCAGAGCAGACGTCGGATCTACCTCCCCCTTAACGCGGCACTACAGACAATCCAGCAGTGACAACAAGTACCTCATCAACAGCAAACATAGCGTGAAACTTGCTTTGAACCAGATGTCTGTTGAAGCTGTGGCCATCGGAACTGCGGATGGTAAGCTCATTTCGTAAGCAGAGAAGAACAGATCTGTCAAACAAAAGTCATGGCATCTCACCGATTTACTAGCTGTGAAGCGCACTGTACAGGCCTATATCTTTGGAAGTCATTTGGGACAATATGGAATTTTGGACGACATACCTTACTTCAAACGTTTGTGTAGACGAAGTAACCCGGGTAACTTAACAAAATTTAATGTTCTCATCAGCGATAATTTCAATAAAGTTTGTGGGCGGACTTCATGTATTGCCAACACTTCTTTATACCAATGTACACGCACAATGAAGGCCCACAGAAACGACCTTCGTTGAACTATTCCCATTGTCATATTTTGCCGATTGCATTCGCTCTCCCAACATTCATGATCACTGCCATTCGAGCATACATTTGTCATGGCGCATTATTTTGAGGGGGGGGGTGCTCAGAGGCTGTTCCTCTCCTCGAAAAGGAGAAAAAGGTTTTCTTGTTTTTGAAAAATGAGACAAGGGCGATTTCGGGGGACTAACGAAGAAGGTTTTTCTCTGCACTGGAAGAGACAATCGTAGAAACTACGAAAGAATCACGACAAATGAATCCGGAGGCAGACAGTTCAGAAATTTCTTTCCATTTTATACAAATTACCACATGTATCAAGAATCTTCCCCCTTTACCTCCCTTATAAGACCAGCTTATTTAAGGAAAATAAACGTTTTCGAGATTGGATGATAAACAGGCAATGGATTTTTATGCACACCTGCACGCCAGCAATGAATCCGCTGAATACTAATGTGTTTCCACTGCATTATAATCGATATAAAGCCAGCATCTTTTCGCACGAAAGACTTGGAATACAGAGAAACGTAAAAGTCTAAATTTAAAGCATACTAGAAAAATAAAGAGAAAATTTCAAATTGCTGTCTTAATGGAATAAGATAGTGAATGTCACTGAGCTGAAACTGACAAACCAGAACACGATTTAAAGCTTAATTATTACACACTGACCAATCACGTTCCTCTTTCAGCCTAGAGTGACTAGTGCACTTGTAGACAGATATTTAAGGACAGTATGGGTTTGGAAATTCAATTTGTTTTTCTTTGAAAACAATTTCCTGTATACGAAGCAAACATCTGTGACTTAATGAGCAGGTACTTTCGAAAAAAAAGTATTAATCGATGTTTTAGTGGTATACATCATTATCATGCTCATGCATAAAATGCCTGACTCCGTGTCATCCAATAGTAAAATGTCTACAAGATGTCTTGTGCGTTGATACATGGAAGGAAGTCCAGACCACTAAAATCTAACCCCGACATCATGAATAATGTGGTGTGTCTCTCTTGTCATGGATGCGGTGGTTCTCGTTTAATCCTTAAACATAATCAAGTTCAAAGTTTTGTATTACATCTTAAATTTATTACGGTCGTGAAAAACAAGAACGTCTTTTTTTCTGTTTTATCTAATTTGTAATTTTTCCATTCCGAATTATTTTATTTTTGGGGGGAATAACAAAACATCCAATTATGGTACGGTTGAAGCAATAAAATAAAATCGATCAAACTCATTTTTTTCTGAAATTGCAGTGCTAAATTCTGAACCTATTTTCTAACTTTAATTTCAAGTAATTTGTCATATTTGATTGGATTATGCAGGTACGGTCGTGAGTTCTATGGAAGTTATCCCTGCTGACAGACCGGACCTCGTCCGTATACGTTTCGGCGACTATTTGTATTTGGCACTCAGTAGCAACGGCCGGAAACCAAGCAGCTTCTACTCCCCTACAGTAAGAGCGGGGTCTTCTGTTCTTTTTTTGGGGGGGGGCAGTTTTCCATTTCAAGTTCTTGAACTTTTCGTTCGAAGCTTCAACATTCCCTTTCTGCATTTCTGTAGAAACACTTCCGCTCAACAAACTCGGTTTTGTTAATTTGGTGGAAGTTGGTACTGTCGCAAGTAAATCTAATGAAATCGTTTGACCAACTGTCAAGAATTCATTTTTTTCTTGTTCACGTAGGCCAAAGAGTTCATACATCTTTTCAAATTTGAACTGTCCATAAATTCTTTACCTTTCATGAGTTTCTTTTTAAAACTCCCAATTTAACCCTTCAAAAGACAAAAACGATGAGAGACTTTGAGACACATGGTGGCGGCAGACAAACCGTTTCCTAGTCTGGATACCAGACCCGATGATTCTGACTACTCTACGAATCAGGGGTCCGGTAGGCCTATGACCAAGATTGGAGGAATTCCTCCAGTTTTCCGGAAATAGCCGAAATATTCCGAAGGCGTCCCGTCTATATTCGGAATGTTCGGATGGTACCGTTGATGTTCGGCTATTCCCGGCCGGGTTGGGCGGCTGTAGCCTAGCTGTTGAACGTAAATTCCCGTATCCTAATAGCAGCTGTTGATCCTACAATATTTGACTCTATACACTGAAATCGAAGGTCGCCTTGGCCGAAATGCCAGGCGAAATGCAGAATATAACTTCGACCAATGCAGGCTTTGTGCCTGAAACATGCGCTCAGTGGGGATACACTTGCAATATTGCTCACCAGATATGGGAAAAGCCTCAATTTTGAGATGTTGCCACTGATGAAATCGAAAACATCCGGGCTCTTAACTTCTGACCCCTGACCCTTGAGTCATATCTATGTAAATCCGCGGGTGATGCCTGACCTAAGATTTTTTGTCAAGAGTCGTCAGGGAATCTTTGGGCAGGGAACCAGACTAACCGTTTCCACGGTTGTGCTCGTGCTCAGAACTAACGCGCATGCCTAGAACTACACGTGCATGCTCCCATCAACCAAAAAATAGAGATCATAACTATGATGTCTGTGACCAAAAAGCAAAGTAACGATTTTGCTCGTCACCCAGCGCCAACAAAGGGCGCTGGGAAGGGCTAATCTGTTTCACAGATTTTTGTGAAGGAAATACGTCATACGAGGTCACTGTTTTAGACGCACAAAGCACCGAGAGCTGCAAGTACAGAGCAAAAGTGGTTGAAGTGTGGTGATAACATCCCAATCCGCAACTAATTTACGTAACAATTACCAAAATCTAATGATAAAATGATTTACCCGAATCTTACAAGGGAATTAACGACATTACGGTCACAGGTCGTAAAAATTTAGCCAATGAGAGCTCAAAAGCGATTGGCCCTTCCCGGCGTCATGTGCGGATGCTAGGCGACGAGCGAAAGTACCGATGTGTCTGCCGCCACCGGGCGTCTCAAAATCTCCATTGTTTCAGTCTCCAATGTTGACATTGTTTGTTTCCAACAAACCCTTAGTCCTATCGTTTTTTTTCCTCTACAGCCATTAACAAGGTTCGATTCGCACAACCGCACCATCTGGTGTCAGATCACCGGGCGTTCCGGCGAACGTTACAGCCCTTACGTGGACGGCACGGCCAGTTCTTGCAGTTGGCAACGATTTCTCGCAGTCAAGCCATCAAACCAAACAAATAGCGGTTACAAAGTCAGGTTCTCTAATTCGACCAGCGAAAATACTCTTTTTCTTGAAATATCCGGCGATAACATTTCTTAAGTTTAAAGCGAAATTAATGGGTCTTAGAGAGGAATCTGTTTACAAGCAAATTTTTTGTGCAACTTTAAACTTCTCTTCTTTGACAGATATGTTTATAATTACGTCCCTTTTGGGGCTTAATGTATTGAAAGGTGGTTCGCCCTATACATGTATGTTACGTGCACTTTAAACATCATTTTTCGTGCTTTTTCGGATAAATAAGGACGCTGTTGCCCTGATGCCTTTTCAGGAAGACTCTTCATTTTAGGATTTCTGTTCAAATCTTTAACCCAGAATCTTTTTTCCGAAATATTTGAAATTCGTGAATCAAGAAAACTATATGTCAAATTCCATCCAATGTTGACATTGAATTGGCTGTAAGGTTGATCTTGTTTCTTCCTGAAATGAGTCACCTTTTCGCTCGTGAATGGAATGGACAAAGCCGTATTATTATAAAAATGCAAATGAACGTATGAATGGTGAAGAGAAAATTACAAGGGTGCGTTCGCGCGGTTACTCCTGTTTACACGAGCAGGTGCCTGCAGTTAGCGGGAGCACTCTCGCTTACGTAATCCGGGGTCGCACTCCAACCGTTCGAGGAGTATACTTGCGTTAACAGGAGTAGCTCACTGGAACGCACCCCAAATGACTCAAGACGCATAGGATCGAGCTCGAGCACTCATTTGAATAGACTTCATTTGAACAATAGCACGAGTCAATATTCCATGTGCGTAGACACGCGCGCACTGAATGCACATGCTTGGATAAGAATATGAAAGAGATACCCTTCCAAATATCATGCAGGGTAGAAGGGAGGGACTAGAGAAACCTCCAAGTACAAAGGACGGTTGGAAAATATTTAGGTCTAGTTAGAGCCGTTTATAGAGAGGGTTGCGACATAAGTGATCATTGCTGTGGGAGCTAAAGTGGCAGGTACATATGCCAGCTCACACGAACAGTTAGTATACAATAGTACAATACTTTACACTTATGGAACAGCTAAATTTTGTTTCCAAAATCGGAATCCGAGTATACTCAGACCCTGGTGTAATAATACTGCCCTCTACAGGCGGATATTGTATATGCAGAAATAGCGATTTTTACTTTTTAGTAAAGTTAATTTTTATTACGAACGTGCTGTTTTACGCGGTGCTCCTTATAAGGGTAGCACCGAACGTCTACAATTTAATCTTCAATTGCGTCGCTCTTATTTTTGTACAAGATAACTTCTCTATTTTACGTGTATTAAATCAATTCGCAGTAAATTAAAGAGCCACCTGGTCACCTCGAAATTTGCCTCTTCAGTAACCTCCGGGATGATTGCGTCATTATTTTTAGAACTTCACAAAATAATTGGTTTGTTACTGACAAGTGGCTTTCATTTGTTTCCATTAAAATATGACAAAGTTCAACGCATAACAATTCTGTCTGTAATGTGTCGCAAAAGGGTGCACTTTCATGGAGTGACCGGTCCTTGTACGGTTACTAGTATTCCCATCTTGACATTTTACGGCTTCTTTCAAACGTTTTTCATCCCATTTCACAATTCAAATATTAAGTTTTCTTCTATAAAGAATTTCACGTGTTATTGGAAGAACAGAGTAGTCCTTACCATTTAGTTTCAAGGTTCGGTCACCACATTTGATAAGAGAAACTTCGTTACTAAAAAGAAATGATTCGTCCATGCGGTTGCGGAATGGCAGCGTTCGTGGATCGAATTCTTCATGTATCAATCACTTTATATACATTTTTTTCAAACGAAATTATTCTGCTACTTTATTTAGGATTTCTTTTTATTTTCAAGACCAATTCAGCAGTGGAAACACACCGAAACGGCAAATATCAACAGGACTCTCAAAACGCAAAGTTCTCCTAGATTTCAAACAAAATTGAAACGAGTGAAAAAAAAATTACATGACAATGCATCAAACATTTCAAAGACCCATTCATTCTTTCCACCTTCTGCTTTTGTGTGCATCAAGAATGAGTTTATTTCCAGGATATTTTCAAGAAAGTTCATTCGAAAGAAACAAATTAGACATTTAAGAATTACATGGAGAAGAAAAAAACGTGCCGGAATAATATCTTGAATTGCGACCCCTATGTCCCTTCTTGAGGGTTTTAATAAACAAACTGGCATCGTTAAATCGCAGGGCAAAAGACGAAATCGAACGCCTCTTACAGAAAGAGTGCTCATAGTTTGAATTTGATCGAACTGTGGTTGAAATTGTATGGCAAATGACTAACTTTATCAGGCACAATTAAATGTACTATATTGATCCGCTGAACGAAGTTTGAATGAAAATAACGTGTTCATATAGCAGGGAAGCCAATATGTCGGGTTTTTTTTTCAGTATAAGCTGAGAGGATAATTCCTTCGTCGAAAGCTTAGCCCTAAACGTAAACAAATTTACTTGTCCAATGATACGTCATCCACGTGTGCATGTAAAGCGGGCTCACTGAACTCCTTATTTAAAAGTAAACGTCTTATTTAACGAGTGAGTCATGTGCATTATGAGGCCAGGTCTCAACAGAGAATCCCCCGCGGTTACTTCTGAACTTTCAAGAGCAAACTTCTTGTCTATAGAGCAATGACAGACATCACCGCCCACTCACCAATTCGCAGGCGAACGTCTGTGAAGCATAAATAAAGGGCACTGGTATTACAGCAGGAAATGGTACGGCGCGCAGTCCGGGGCCTTGTAGTCCCTTACACGGCCGTATTCATGAGAAGCACAGCCCCAGGGGACATGTACCCGTTTTTGTCAAAGGACAAGATGCATTAGCATCGTCCATCGGGGGAGGTTTTTGGTTTTGTTTTATTTTTGAAACAAAAAACATTGCGGTTGACCGTTTCAGAAAAATCCCTATTTTTAGTTCCGGACCCAAACAATGATACGCCACTGGATCTGCACTAGTTGTCCTCTTTGTGAACTTTGGTCTTTGCGCAGCCCCTTTCACAATTTCGCGCTGCATGGGAGGAATCGACTCCAGCCTACGTGGAGTTTGGAACTTTGACAAGATGTAAGATCCCTCACAGCGTCTATTAAAACGATCTCTGGATTATTAGAATTGATTGAGCCTGGCAAGATTACATGCCGAAAGGACTGCTCTACCCTCACCAATTCCCTCAAGAGTGTGTGACAAATCGTGTATCCACTGAGGACAAAATATTAAAAATAATGCAGATGCATCATCACCGGTGGTTTTTTCTGCATTTCAAGAAAAAACACTTCCATCCGGAAAATCAGTTAGTTTGTCGATCAGGGGAAATTAATGCTGTCGCAAGGGATTCAGTTCAAATCGTTTGGCCAAATTCTCACAATCCATTTTATTTGTTTACTTGATGTCAATTACTTGTTAATTATGTCACATCTTTGCCTGTTTTATTGAACTTTATTTAACTGCCACGTCTGAACATACCTTTGTTAAACTTTCACAAACTTCCTAGTAGACTCCCAGCAGTGGCGTAGGTAGGACTGTACTGGTGGGGGCACAAAGGAGGGCATCAGCATCTTGGGGGAGGGGGCACCAGCATCTTGAGGGGCACCAGCTTTCAGTAGTGTGTTTTTGGGGGTAAGTTTTTGTTAGCCTTGTTCAGTATCCATTCATTCGTTTTTGTCGGGGGGGGGCACCCGGGGAAACCGGAAATTTGTAGGGGGACACGTGCCCCCCCCCAGCTACGCCGCTGCAGTCTCCCAACCTTTCAAAAAAGTAACAGCAATTGTCTTAGTCTCCAGCGATGATATCAAAATGTATCCAAAGACAACCTACGTTGTTTCCAAGTGATTTCATTCACGCAGTGTAATTCCCCAAACCGTATACCCTTTGGTGTCAGCGAAGCGATTATCATTCTTCTGAACAGTACATCAGCCCTAGCAACGCTGATAAAGGTGTAGTTACTAACCTAGCAACGCTGATAAAGGTGTAGTTACTAACGTTTCCTGGCAGTAAAGCAAGACCAGAGTGACAAAATTACAATTTCCACGCCTTTGGCTTTTTTGTTATATTGGTGTGCATTTCAGCCAGACAATTCTTTTATAGCTTTTTTCTGTTAATTTGTAAACTCTAAATGTTGAATCAAAACTTTGTGAAAAAAGTTTACAAGTTTAATAGCCCAACATAATGTGACAAAATCACAAAGTAAAAAATTTAATGCAGCCAAAAAAAGTTTCGCGCATTTTGCGCTGTAGTGGCTGTAAATAGTGGTGTCATCCTGAAATGAATCACACTTTTGCTCAAGAATATGCAAATCATGCATCGGCATAACAACGGAAAGGGCGCCAAAATGTACTGAGAAACAACAAAGTGAAAATTTAAATTGGATAGCAAGGCAAACCTTACAGTTACCGTAAGAAATGTTGTAACTGCTTTCCCCTTTTTCTTTTAATCTATATATTACTGCGGCGCCATTTATAAAAGCAATCGGCTGCCCAAGAAAAGTCGACTGGACTTGCAGCGGCCTTCGAGTAGCCTAAAGGACAGTCGGGAAATTAATAACACCGCCCTCTACTGACTTATTATACCATCAGCCGTATTGTATCATTAGAGGCGGCAAACGTTTGTGTGTTTTCCGTGGCCGTAGTGTCGAACTCTTTTGTATAACTCCAAACTTAATGCGTTCAAGAGAACGGCGAACTCGTCCTCGTGAAACCAACACTGATAAACTGATAATTGTTTGAGTTACCATCTCTATCTTTACTTTGAGTTACAAAGTACTGCGTACTACTCAGATGACGAAAATACTTCCTTGACACCTACAGGGTGCAGTGTTCCAATTCAAGGACAATTCTCTGCTAGGCGCTTAAAAAGTCCCCCCTACAGATTCTTTTGAAAAGAGGGGTCTGTGTGGGCCAAGAAATTGTGGGATTGTGTAATTATGGCCCAGGATCCCCTTTATAGACAAAAATGTGATTGAAAATTTGCCAGAAGAGCCTGAGAAAGGTGAGTGATGTCATTTGAAAGATGACTGCTGGGAAGACTGGGGAACATACGTTCACTTGGGGGAGGGGAGCTTATTTTGGGCGGATAATTAAACAATTCATTGTTAACCTACTAACAATTGAAAATCAAATGAAATCTGAAGGACCAAACAACACATTGTTTTTTGTTCGAGAGGCCTCAAGGACTTCAGTTGCCTGCCAAGGGGCTCCAAATTTAGTTTATTTTACACTATTTTCAGTGGAGCTTGAATTAGTTCAGTGCAACCTACACAGATGATTGGCCATACTTCTGGCTGTCATGAACTTCCAGCTGGACCAAAAGAGGACGCAATTTTCTCAGCAACGGAAGTTCCTTTCTTCGGAACTGAACTTCGCTTGTTCACGAACGACTATGAAATGCACGCGCTACGTTCGCATGGCTACAACGAAATAAACACTCCGGACCATTTCCTTTTTCAACCGATGAGGGGGTGCTTCTGCATGCTCAGGGAGGATATCGCAGTCTTTACTCCATAAATCTCAGTTTTGTCAATCGCCTCACTTGCGCACTCTTTTCTCCGAAGGCCCTCTGGTTTAATTCATCTCCATTTTTTGGTTAATTGTTTCGGCGAGACCGAAGTTCTGAATGTTTTCATTTGATTCTAGTTAGAAACTTGCAGCCGCGAACAGAGACAAAAACCACGGATAAGGAAGAGGCTTTGATCTGTACACCACATGCTGTCACTGTTTGGTTACACTCTGCGTCGTATCCAGATTTTGGTGTCAGGCGGGAAAATTCAAAAGCGAATGCCTCTTTAGGCTTATTCAACACGATATTGGGGGAAAAAATCGAAAGCCTTTTACTCATGGTCCCGACATCCTTGCTTTTATTTGCAAATATTGTTTTCTCCGGCTTTTGGTGCTAATATTTGATAAATAAATATATTGATTGTCTTCTTTCCTTCTGAACTATGAAGTATTTTTGTGTAAACTACAAAACAAAGAAATCCGTCAGGTGGCAAGTTTCCCCGTGCATGCCCCCTCTCCCCACCGCTGGGTACGCCAATGGTTACACTCACGTGTATATTGTTTCAGCTTATAGGAATCTCCAATGAAATATATGTGGTACTGTTTGTCACACTGCGTGCAGCGACTGTCCATATCCTCTGATTTTCTCAAAAATCCTTCCAAATCTGATGAGCTGTTTCAGAAAGCAAACTTACCTTCAGACGACTGAAAAATTGGACATGACCCGGTTGTTGCAAGATGTATAACACGACGAGACTGGGCGAACACTTCTGACGAAAAGATACCGTGCAAGATATGGGGCCGATGTGTACCCCCCCACACACACACACGCACACATCCAATCCCTATACACACTTTAGACTATTGTTACCTAACACATCCCTTCTAGAGGTCTGTAGAGAATTCCTGCGATTCCAATCAAACAATGACCAACACAAAGGCGGGGGGGGGGTTTCTCCGCCCCACACCTTGCATCATAATGATGGACTAAAGGATTACTTGATTTAGCTAAACCCTTCCAACAGCATTCAAAGAATCGTGCCTTTTGTCGAATTAATCACGCCCACTGATTAATCCTGCTCAAGGCGGAGGGGTACATTTATCAAACTTTTGGGGTGATTCCTCCCCCCCCCCTCAGGGAATGGGTGCTTGTTGGGGAAAACTTATTTACTTGGAGGAAACTGAGGAGAGACACAGATCTTGAAACACCTTTTGGAAAAAGAATTCTTTAGAAATACAAGGTTTCATCCAAATCTTAAGAATGATAAAGTAATTTTCTTGGAAGCGCCCGACACGTTTGCAATGCGTGATCGTTTGTGCTATGCATTTCCAGTGCTTCACGCGGAAAGAGTCGTCTGCTAGCACGGTCGTCAGCTACTTGAATAAAGTGCGCATGCGCACTGTGGAAACAAACTGTCGTAATCACCATTGCAATGGAGATAGGTCGTGAGCATAGGGGGGCCTTCGTGCTGCTGAAGCTGGAGATTCCCAAATATAATCAGGTAATCAGGTAGCTTGATTTCGATTTGACCTCTGACTTCTGCTGCATGTTTTCAAAGCGTGGGTGGTGAATGGCAGATTACTTCATATCCTTGGGCTCGGAAGTTGAACACAATGCACTGTATGCGCAACATTTTGGGCGCAACTTGAGAAGTCTTCAGTGGAAAGTTCACGGGCGGATCCAAGAATTTTGCTAGGGGAGGTTAGGCCGGAGATTTTTTAATGTCTCATTTTTTGCGACTAAAGTCTCCAATTTGTAACACTCACCTTGTACACAAAAGAAGAATATGCAGAATGTTATCTTGTTTGGAAATTTATGTTGGGGGTTTATTTCAAATATAGGAGAACCCCGAACCCTAAATTCCACCGGTTCGACAAAATTAAATTAAAAAAAAAAATAAAGATACAGATTTGGGTTGTGTGTACAGTTCAGACTAAACACAGTTTGAATCCGGCTAGATTCGCACTCTCATCTTAAAAATATCTCAAATACCATGAGCAAGTTTCGGAATGTTAAACTACTAAAAATAGCAAAAACACCAGAAAGGAGATAGTGGTTAACTCATACAGTATAAAAGAAAATAATGTTGGTGGTATGGTAGTTGCTCTCAAGCCACCGTAGCATGTTAAATAGCGTGACGCCCTCTGTAGGCAAAGTATCGTGCTATTCATCATTCCATTTTTAAATCAAACAACAGTTTACCCCAGCCGTACCTTTGTGGCTTCATCCACAGCACGGGAGCCTTTGTGAACGAGGAAACTTGCCAGATCGTCTTTTCTTGCACATTTCGGTGGAACCACGGCTGTACGTGATAAGGTAGATGCAAACATGACGGACCGTCGTCGTGTCTAGTTGTGACATGGCGGCCGCCTCTTTCCTCCCCGGAACAAACAACACGCCCCGATATGTCACCCCGCCAGTCCGTGAACATTTGATATAGATAGTGTGGAATACAAGATTTGCATTCACAGAGGTTCTAATCTCCGCGGTGCACCCGCAGTTAACGCACCCCTCCCCCCCAAAAAAAACAAACGAAAATAAAAGAACACAGTCACGCAAGCTTGAAACACACACTGTTAACACGGTTGACCGATAGGCCTGAGGATTTGAAATGATCTAAAATTTCTTTCTCGCTTCTGATATGATTGACCGATAGACTTTACCATCAATAAAAGACGTATTACATGACCAAAGACGAAGCCATCTGACTGTAACCAAGAATTCCCTCCTCTTGTTTAGGGGAGTGTTGCGAGCCCTTTGTGTGAACCTTTGGGGTGTGAATAGGTGCAGAAACCCCAGTCCAGTCCTAGCACGTGTTCTGGGAATTCGTGCATCATTAATTACAGTTTACACCTGCCAGACACAGAAAGAAAAAAAAGTGCAAAAAGGACAAGGTGGAAGCGAGCCTAGAATGAATCAACTTTCAGTCATACCAAAAAGATGTTTTAAATGGGGAGATTTTTTGGGCGGGAATAACTACTTACTTTCGTTATTTTGTGATATTTTCCCCATTTAGTTTTACATTTTTATTTGTCACAGCGCAGGGGGAAACCAACCGCTCCCCCGGATCCGCGCTCGGCGTTACCCACGCTTAATTAAAGCCCGCTCTTTGGTACTTTGCCTTGAAGCAATAGACCTTTTCGCCCGGACGCCATTTTTGATCATATTCCCTTATTCTCCTGTGGATCAATGCAACCTGTCGAATGAGGTAGTGCCAGACTATTTGGGGTTCCATTCCTCACTTTATTTTTTTTCAGATCACTTGTAACACTCGGATGTAACAGATTACAAATTTTAAATCATTCGAAATTGTAAATGAAATTAATCTGTCATGAACTTTTCTTACTTCATTTTTATTCTTGGATTTCCAAAATAAAAATTCTGGCTTTCAATTCAATGTGGCAGACTGTGATTAGGTGCGCGTCTTATACATTTCATTTTAGGCCAGGGGAACATAACTGTTAAGCGTGATTATATAGAAACGTTTCTAGGAAGACATGGTGATTTTATGGACCAATTGGGTAACGCTTATTGCGATTGCATTGTAAGCTTCCATTGAAAGTTTACGATGTATTTTTTCTTCTTAGGTTTTAGTGTATCTTTGCTTTTGTGATCGTTAAACTAGACGGAAGAACAACAAACAGATTATGTGAAGATAGCATTCCTGTTGATGTCACGATTGCGCCTTCCGCATGCGCAATCCAACTTGGCGGACTGATATCCACCCTGTAACAACTGTAAAAGGGCCGATCACCACAGCTAGGCGCCTGGCCTAACACTGAGCTACTGTAACCAAACCGTTTCGAAAATCGGTTGGTTCGATATTTGTGTATGTAGATGGCCTGTTTGTAGTACCGCAGTGGATGGGAAATGAGTTTGAATGTATTTGAACGTAAAGGCAATTTTTCCAGCGAGGCTCGATCAACGTTTTACGCAAAGTGTTTAAGTGTAAGCACATTTCCTAAAATCGGACGTTTTCATAGACACCTAACTGCTTTTATATTGAACAATAAAGTGTTTACATGTTTTTTATTATTTAATTTGAAATACAAATTTAGTGACACGCATTGTTTAACTTAATGCAGACATTCACCAGATGTTCATTTTCATATTTAACGCGCTAAGCAAAAGTTTAATTTGGTTCACGTGCTCAAACTGTAAATAAGTTGAGTGTTCAGTGGCTTTACCGCACGTGGTGGGCAGGACTATTTACATATTTTCTGAGAAATGTAAGAATTATAACATGCTACGTTCACAGAATTCGAGGGATAGGCACGCCCTTAATCTCCCTATATCCACGCGTTATTCCTATTGACACGCAGGTTGTATAATTGGTCCTTTCTAGAGGCCAAGCACAAGTCATAACGGCCTCTCAAGATGCGTCGGCGGGACTTGGAGCATTTTTTGAACGGAAAGTTTATAAAAACCCTCCCCAGTTCGACTGTCCAGCAATTTCTCTGATGCCACCGAATCCTGTCGGAACAGTCATGAGATCTTTTCGGTTTGTGTTTCTGCTGCCAGTGTTGGTGGCTGAGCTCAGCGTGTCTTCTCCGCTCCGTCGCCGCTCATCGATATGGAGCCCTGACTTTGAAACCCCTTACAATCTGAGCGAACTGCTCGCCCGAGATCAGCGGGCAGGACTCGGTCGGGGCAACCCGAGAACATCGTCGAGCTCGACGGGACCACGCGGTCGGCGACAGGCCAGCACGGGCCACCAGCTACCCTGCATACTGCTCAACAGCAGACACCAGCAAGTGCTGGCAGCGTCTTCGGTCAGTGATTCCATCATGGCCGTAAGTCCTACCTATTCTGCCGGTGAGTGTTTGTGATGTTGAAACAAGAAGTAAAAAAAAATGAAGAAGTATCGCTCTAAAATTATCCTCCAAAGGACGTTATCAATTAAGTTCGAGATTGAGCCGTATCGGTTGGCAAAGATTCTTCTACAAAAGATCGCAACACGGTTAGCTACTCATAAAACAAACACTGACAACTTCCATTTATCAAAAGAATGTAACATTTCACATCAGTTATAATCAGTCACATGACTTCCCTTTTTGACATTACCAGTAATTCTCTCCGTTTCGAATATACATACTCGGAGCATACATTAAATGGCCCTGGTGTTCCTAAAGCACTGAATTATGTGTTTTGCATTTTTGTTTTAAATAATCCTATAATTCCATTATACCCATTTCCAGCCTCTTATCCCAAAATTGCAAATATCTATATAGGCTTTTTCGTCGAGCTGGAAAAAATTCCCCCAAACGCTAAGGTCTAGCTTTAAATTTCAGGCTAAAGTAGCTATGCACGATTTCCATATAAGTTCGTTGAATGAAACCATGACATTTCCAAAATGTCGGCTAGATATCGCCGGGATTATGTGAAGATAGCATTCCTGTTGATGTCACGATTGCGCCTCCCGCATACGCAATCCAACTTGGCGGACTGATATCCACCCTGTAACAACTGTAAAAGGGCCGATCACCACAGCTAGGCGCCTGGCCCAATACTGAGCTGCTGCAGCCAAACCGTTTCGAAAATCGGATGGTTCGATATTTGTGTATGTAGATGGCCTGTTTGCAGTCGGCTAGATATCGCTGGGACTACAGTGATCGATATTTCGGCTAGTTACGTGAATCAGCGCTACCGCCACACGTCCATGCGCACCCCCATCTAAGCCCTAGTCCCCATCAGCCTTGTGTTTGAAAATAACAAAACCTGTTCAGTCTGTACAGAAGCGACATCTCATGCAGAGGTTGAAATAAGGGTCTAATTACATGTAGTTTTAAAAGTGGCTAGATTTGGAAAGTTAGGTGTGTGTCAAATTCAGCCTCATTGGAATTACCATCCTTTCTTCAAGCAATTTTAAAAGGACGTTGTCAATTTATAAAAACTGTTTTGGTTCTGAAGCAAATGAAAATGACTCAGCTACAGAATACGGTCATATAAAGAATACAGTCATATTAATAAACGTATCGCTGAAGCATTCAGCCAGCAAGTCACTTTACATGTATGTTCAATTAAAGGCAAAGACATATTTCGGGGGGGGGGTCATACCCCCTCCCAAAAGGGGAAAATCTTTTCATTTTATGAAAAAAAATGAGAGAAGGGCAGTTTGTGATCTGTTACTTTCAGGTCCCTTTCTATGGTATGTAAAAATCCTCCAAATATAGCCTCACCCCTCAGAATGGTTTAAAAAGTTACTTAAAGAAATTCTCAAATTTGTCCCCCGCCTCGAAAAAATTGTCACCTTCCAACCAGGTGACTCTGATTGCTCCCTTGAGTAAAGCAGACAAAAGAAATTGAATTTGATCAAAATCTGCATCGAAAAGTAAAGTACATACAGGGCTAATGTTCACAAAGCTGCATGGTAATCTCACTGTCAAATCTTTTCGGGGGGGGGGAACAAAAAAAGAGATGATTTAGAAAGCACAATCACCCTAAGATAAACTGCTCTCCAAGTCTCAAGCCCGTATGTGGGCCTGATTATAACGTGACAGTTATGAGTTCTGTTTGTTGCGATTTTAAAAAAATCACTTCTAGTTCGTCGGTAAAATTTAGAACAACCCTTCTCACAGGATATCAATTTTACAAAATTAAAAGTGCTCTATAGACTATATTTGAAATGATTAGAAGCATGTTTTCTTACTCGGACTCGTTATCCATGCATCGGCGTGTACAGCACTAAGCTCGATTTTTCACACCTCGCCCTTTCAAGGGAGTGAGCGGCTGTGATGTTATGGTTGTATGATGCGAGAGTCAGTAAGATTGTGCCTACAAAATCAATTTACACGGCCCGTAAAGTGTAAAAAACGGCAACATTCTTTTTGCGAAAGAGTACCAAAACCATCACCAAAAAACATCCCACCTCCTTGGAGAAAACAAAATCACTTAGCCTAATTCTGACAAAATTTTGGTTGAGACTCGGTGTACTTAGGCGTGATTTCTGTGAATAGACCAAAGTCTTTGTACAACAGGCACATTTTTATGTTGGGGGAAAAAAACTTTAAAACTTAAAAGGCCACAAGTAATCAGAACGAAAATACTGAAACTGTAGAAACGAAAATAAGGTGCACTTTGTGTTCCTCTAACGACGCTGAACACCCCCTCAAAGAAAAGCTGGCTGACCAGCGGACTTTGTCCAGATTTACTGCAGAGGATTTGGCTTAAGTCCCCAAGGGTATTAGTGGCAATAACTATCAATCGCTTTGTTTGCTACAACAGTTGCTGGTTTCAACGGTTCTGACAACATTCTTAGAATTGGGGCCTATTATAGAGGTCTCAAGGAAACAAACATCATTGTGCAACGTGTTCATAACGCACGGCATGTCGAATGTGGCATCTATAGAGGTCACAATGTTGACATGCCTTGAGATGCAATTTTTTGACCACTGGACTGAAACTGAGTCCAAACGGGTATTAATCAACGGTGTGTTTAAGTCCGAGCTTGGAGGGGGCAAAATGGAATACTTGTTCCAAAAACCATTGTCCATTTTGTTTTTCACTCGTGAAAGAATCCCATGCAGCCCAAAGAAAGGAGGTAATACCGTTTCCAAAAAAGATGGCACTTTCAATTTAAAAAAAATGTTCTCGTAGATGTCCAACTAACTGCTGAATCCCAACTCAGCCTCTGTCTCTCGTGTGTTCATTTATTACATGGGCGTTCAATTTCACTATGGGACTTGCGGTTAGTTGAGCGCAATTATGCTGCATGCAAAAATTGTGCCGTTGAAGTTACGCCGTGCGATACATATGTGTCTTAATCGGAGGGTTGAACATTTTACTTTAATGTTTTGTCATATCTACTGCTATTGTGTATTTGCTCTCAGTTTCGGATTCATACAAATTCTATCGGGAAAACTGATTTGCTTCTTTCCAGAAGTTGTTAGTAAAACACAGAATGTGTCCCTTTTCCAACCGTTCAGGTGACTTGTCAAGTGATGTAGATATTATCAGTACAGGCCGACCCAACCTCGTCCGCATCAAGTTTGGTAACAGTCGTTATCTAGCAACCGATGAACATGGGCGAATTGTAAGCGATACGGTGAGTAATACATTCCTCATACAGCAGAATCCAATCACTCGCCCCAAAGAAAAACACCCAGTCCCCTCACTCCACCCAAAAATGTGAATGTCCCTAATCTAGAGCATGTTTGGGAGCCGAATTGCACATGCTCAATTCAGTGCCAAAGGAACAGTCGATCTACCGTTGGTTGCAACTCTTGGTGTATTCATGGCCTATGCTAATAGTGCCCACTGCACCTAGTTACAAAACGACCATTTGACCAGAAATGCAGTCCCATGGCTTAGGCGTCCAAAAAAAGTCGACCGGACATTTTGTTGAACCATCGATAACCGTCGCTTGAACTCGCCCAATGAAAAAGATTCAAACCCCAATTCAAGACCGTGCAACAAACTCAATCTTTATTGTTTAGGAAAAGACGTTAAAAATTGTTTTATTGTGTTCGCTTTAATTCATCTCACAGATAGCTACAAATTCCACAGCCGATCGCACGGTATGGTACCAAACATCAGACAGGTTTGGCGGGGAGGAATACCAGGTTTGCCAGGCAGATCAACAAAGATGCGACGGAGGAGAGTTCCTGGCTGTTCGACGGACGAACGGCGTCTACAACGTCTGTACGGTTCAGTCGTGCCCACGTAATTGCACCGTATTCTTATGGACGTGTACATAGCCAGAATGATTAAAATTGCATTAATACGCATCGCTATTTCATGTTGCCCTGTAAGTTTGTGAGACTGAAATAATTGAATTGGCGGATACTAGATACAGAGAGAATTCTTTTGAAATTTCGGTGCCAGAGAAACATACGATGGATTTCACGAAAAGATTATCACATCTAACTGATGTGTCAAAGGATTGTACTGGGTTGATTCTGCCGAAGTCTTCACCGTAGAGCGAAGGCAGGCCACGGTGGAAAGCCTCGTGTCAAGGGTCACCCAAGCTCAGCAGTGGTGACTCACAATATTCAACATGATCAAAATGTAGGTTTAAAGATTGCTCTTGTATTTTTGTGTAGATGATTAGCAGGTAAAGTAAATGTAATTTTCCTTTGCATACATACAGATAGCATATTTTATTAATTTTGTTATTTATTGACGTTCACAAAAGTCCATAAACATCTCTGTGTTGAAGCTCTGCATTTTAAATCGAGTAACAAGTATGATACGACCAAAAGATTACGAGTTCGAGAAATTTGTAACCAGTACAAGAATTCATTGTTAATGGTATATCGATCTTCCCATTATCTGCAGGGACCAACAATGTAAAATAATCACTCTTATTTCCAGGTTTCCGTTGGGTGGGGGAGGGGAACTGGAGACATTTTGCTGAAAAGTTCCAACGTTCTAACGTTCCAATTCATTGGAACATGTCCCTTGGGGTTCAATTTCCCCTGACCCCCTCCCTGCTGGACAGGTCATATCCTGTAGTATATAGCGCCCTCTCTTGGTCCAGCTAATGTTCCATATGTCTTGGGACGTTTAGTTAGCCTATAGGATGTGAGGGAGAGGCCCATTAGTGTTTTGCTGCATCAACAACATCGGTGTGAAGATGTTCTGAGTGATTTCTTGGCCTTTTTTGGCAATGATAATAATAGCAATTCAGATTTATACTGCACACGTATCCACCCTGCTGGGTGCTCAACGCGTAGCATCATCATTATCCCTGCACATTGGGCTCACAACCGGGAAAAGTACAAATTCGAAAACGTCTTCTTGAACAGCCATCATCGTGTTTGACAACTTCTGGGGTGCGTTACATGCTGAAGGGTTGGAGTAATGAACACACTACTGAGTTGTTATACCGTGTTATTGCTAATCAGACTTTTATTTATTAAAATATGATCTTAGAAAATAAATAGGGCATTTTCTACTATACAGTTTTTATGGTTTAATTGCATTATAAAATGCTTGTAAGATTCGTTACAGAAAGCTTCTTTGATACAAAATCTTATCAAATTAGAAATTTCGCTGAATTTTTGCAATTGAACAGAAAAACTGCGCTCAACCTCTTTTTCAGGACATTAAACGAAGTGATGATTTTCAACTGTGAATGTTGTATCTTTTCATAGTGTCGGTTTTGCATCATTTGTGATGTTTGGTGTATTGCCCATGCTTTGAGGGCGCTATATGCTACTTTGATTTTGCTTAGAGAGAACAAAGAGGTGGGACAATAATTCCTTTGTAAGAAAAAAGATCAGGCTGTCACAAAATCCTGAACATTTTTGGGACTTTCCAAAGAAGTGTTTTATGAGAAAAAGGGGGTTTGATTTTGAAAAGTGTAGGAAATGGAGGGACACTTTTCAACACTTGCTTGTTCAGGGAAAAAAAATTATTTTTTTTGTAAACGTCTAGTGAAATTGTGAGTTGACATCTGTAAATTCTTTACTTTCATGCACTTGGCCAAAAATATACAAAACGTAAATAAAGAAGAACAAAAACACTCCTAGTGTGTATAGATTAAGTGCATATTCTTTTTCTTGAAATCATGCAAATCTCTGCGAAATTCATTGGCTGAAAAGCAAGCGAAATATTACGGACATAATTTAGATCTCAGTCTCTTTGAAGATTTGTTTTGAAATAAACTTCATATCTTTTTTGGTTGAAAAAATGCATATATGAGCAAAATTGCACATTGCAACCCACACTGCGTTGACGTGCAAGCAGGAGGTCAAACTACCACGGTTGTTCAAGTTACCAAAAGCTTGCCCAAGAAAACCCGTTCCGTAAGACAGGGATAATAGGGGCGATTCGCAATAGTGCGCCACCATGAGTTTGCAACGCGTTGGCCAATCACAGCGCGCGAAATTTGTCGACCCTTTCCGAACGCGCATTGGGTCGACAAATTCCGCGCATTGTGATTGGTCAACGCGTTGCAGTCTCTTGGTGGCGCACTATTGTGAAACGCCCTTATTATTCGAACTGGCTTAGACACCGTACTAACTTTCAAAACCACTTTTCAGGTGTTTTATTTTCCCGTTTAAGCGTCGACAGAACTCTTAAAGCGGCCTGACACCGTTTTAACAGCAAAGTAGCACTGAATCAAGCTAAGCAAGTGCTGTAAGCAAACTCAAAACCGTTTCTGAACGTAACCGTCCCCTCCGATCTATAAGGGAGTAGACCTATTAAGCATTCGGAAACGAGGTTATGTTGAACCGAATAAAGCCTGCATAATAGGTAATAATTTCAATAAAAATGTCAGAGAACAAGGTAGCCTGTGTGGGAAAAGCAGAAAGAAACGGAGGGGGAAATCAGTGGAGACCACCCCTACCCCAAGAGAAAGAAAAGATTGTGTTTCGGTCTGCAGGTGCACAACATTTCTATACTGCGCGGGCAACTCACTGCGCGTATGAGGCCGACTCGTGTGCTTTTTCCGGTCGTAAGTTGACCGTTTTGTTACCGACTTCTGGATGTAATTTACTTTCTTCTTGTACACAACCTAGCTGTTTTCTTTGTTCTTCCCCGTTCTTCCAAAACTTTGAAGAGCAGATGGGGAGGGCGCAACAGGGGCCATGTACCCCCAATTATTTTGGAAAAAAATGAAATGTAAATCGTGTGGTCTATTTCATTCTCCCTCCCCTTCAAGGGGGGGGGGGCTCCGAGTATTTTGGCCGCCCCAAAAAACAGTTTGGCCCCCGACAACTTGGTACTGAATCCGTCTTTAACACCTCGTGTCTATCATCGTCAAAGGTTTCCTGAGATGGCATTTCCCACAGTCAACAGTACGGTCCATAGCGGCATATAGGCCTAGATCTGTTCCTCCTGCTTTCAAATGTCCGGTCGCGCGCAATCAATGTATACATTGGTGTCGCGGTGATGATGATGAGACATTTTATTCAATGCTGTCATTATTACATCTTGTTCACGACGAATGCCGTTGCAAGTCACGTGATTAACTCAGCAAAAACCATAAATCTTGCATCTGGAGAACGGGTATGGTAGAAATGGTTGGGAATAAATGTTTACGGTGCCAGTGGTGTGACCGTGGGGTTGGGTGGGGTGGGGACACCCCTCCCCTATATCATGAAATATACACCACTTGTGTACAGGCTACACTTCTTTGACTTATGGCGATATCTAGATTTCCTGATGTCTTGATATTTTAATGTTAAAATGAAGGCCACCGGAAAAGACCTCTCTCCCATCCCACGCATCCCGTGAGATTTTCTCAGAAGATTATGCACTCCCAGTGCACTCACGAATGCCCTTGGGAACGAATGAACCAACGCACACAAGTGTGTATTTGCCTGCCTTTTGTTTGTACTTTAACTTTTTTAGAAGACCGCCCATTTGTTTTGTACACAGTTGTCAATCGGGGACCCTCTGTCAATCGGGGACCTTATTGTCCTCTATTGTTCAGGGTCCCCAATTGAATGCAGAAACAAACTCATTATATCACTCGTCATTCCCGGGCCGAATCGGACAGCCAAGGGGCCAATCTACTTTGTGTAGTAACAGGTCGAAGAAGGGATAAATTTACCTTATGTACACGAAATGTAATCAAATGTAATCAAAAGTGCATAGTTGTGCTTCGCTCATATGCATTCTACTCAACTTGACCCTTGACCCATCACTGAGCCCCTATCTGATCGCAATATGGGTCATTGAGGGCATGTGTACAATTTATTAGTAAATAAACGAGAAATAATAATATTTCAACTACAGCATTAAACATGACTTTGTCAGAAAATGTTTGACAGTAATAATACCGATGTTTTGTTAAAATTATTCCCTTCCCTTTGCAGGCCTGTTTTAGAATATGCAGCACCAGTTTGGCTCCCTCATCATAAAAACCAGATTCAGTGCCTCAAGAGCAATCAGCGCCGGTTCACAAAGTCATGCTTCCCCTTCAACGTTACTATTCCACTTTCCTACGAACAATGCTTGCAGAAAACTTTGTCTACCTCCTGCCTACAATAGGTTGGCTTATTTGAGCGTAACCTTTGTAGTGAAATGTCTTTCCAGAAACGCTGATGTTCCATTAACTCTCCTCCCACAGCCCATCACAAGGAAAAGTGATGTCTTCCTCTTCATTCACCGATACAGCCGAACTAACTTTGTGAAAATCTCCTTACATACTCTCTTCCCCAGGCTTTTAACGCGCTTCTTCATACTGACTTTGATTACAGAGCAGTGGACAACAGATGACGACCCATCCCCAGATGTAGTTCAGTACATGATAGATATCAAGCATAAGCTGAACAAGTTGATGGCTAAAGCTACAGAAAATGTAAAACAAAGTCAGAGTAAAATGTATATCCGAAATCTCTGCCTTAATTCCTCTCCCAAAGAATTTTCTGCTCTTTACGCGACCACCTGTTCAACCTTGAACCTATCTCCTACGCATTCTAAATCTTCCATTATACCGGTATTCTCAACAGTTCCCAAACTACAGGTAGAGTACATGTTCACTCCATTATCCTTAATCTGAACTCTATGCTTTAATAATAACATTGATATTTCTATTTACAGTAAATCGGACCACTAATTAGGCACACATATATATAAGTAATTTTCTTGAATAGGATTTTTTTATATCAATGTATTTATAGTTCAGTGTTTTATGTACGTTTTTAAGCCAATCAGTCTGGAGATCCCCTCAACTGGAATCTTTTTCTTTTGGGCAATCCATCGGGGACCGGTTGGGTTTGTCCTTAGTTCCATCATGTACATTTATGTGTTACTGTACTGTCTTTTGTTTACCTGTCTTTCCCAGGAAATGAAATAAATAAAATAAATAAATAAACTGCTCAAATATTGATCGGAATGTCTGCTTGTTGCATGAACTTCCAGTTTTGGTCTCTGGGCCAAAATTATCAAGAAGGGGAAAAATACTGTGGCTCCCAACAAATATTTGCGAGTTTTAAACAGATACATCGCATTAACCAAATCTACGATGATGAATACTGTCACATTATTGGTCGCATGATCAACCCAGCTACGAACAAAAGACTTGTATCTGACTACAGGTGTGAATGGAAGGAATTAACTGTTAGACTATAATGGAGGGGGCAGCCCCAAAATACACAACCTGACCACAAGCTGCCGATTATCGACTTACGATGTCTCAATTTTGAAGACCTGATTTCGAGATGTTGGGGGCGGGCATCAGCAAAGACCTTAGAAGCAACCGGTGAGATTTCTCAGAAGACGGGGCACTCCCTGTGCACTCAAGAATGCCCTTGAGAACAGCTGAGCTGACATATTATGCCATTTATTATTCAGAGTGACAGCCACAGGGGGCAATTATTTTGTGTCTGTAACTGGTACAGTTCTGTCAACGTCGCTGGATGACATTTTCAGTGGATAAGTTCAAAACATCTGGTACTAAGTTTTACGCAATTTCTCTTCCTGTAAACCTGTCCCCACCACATGAACAGTCTAAGGAAAAAATGGGGTTATGCGAAGTTCAAAAAGTTACGTTTGTTTGGTTTGACTAATTGTTTGTTTGTTGCAGTGTTTGTGTGCTGTTTTGAAAACGGCAGGGTTTGCAAAATTGTTCGCTGATACTCTTTTGTCTCAAGGAACTTTCACCACAATGTAAAAGGCTTTGAACTTGCATTTGAAGCTCAATAGCTGGACATATAAGCAACAGACATACTTGAAAAGTCAAAACATGTCGCATAAGAAGCCATTTGCGAGTAATCTCCGAATAAAATCTGGTATACCGAGTTCTCCAAATTCACATGAATTCAAGTTTAATTCTCCAAATTAAAGACTCAGTCGCCATGCCTGGTGATTCGGGGAAAGCTTTTGCTTGGGCCGATTTCCAATACTCAACTTCGGCTCCGTGTCAGGCTTCAACTGTTTTTTAACTAGAGCAGTAATTAGTTTAATAGTGCCACAAAACATCAAATAAGATGCAAGAGAGCCAGAAATTACAGTAATCCAATTTAATTTAAACGCTTCAGGCCCACAATCGGGGATTGGTTTTGGGGACGAAGCCCAAGTCGAGCATTGGAAAAGGGCCCATGTTACATACAGACGCCTTACATCAATACATGTACACTGTTTTCAATGGATTAGAACTGCACAAAGGAACCAGTCTATTCCAGAGATGGTAGTCGCTATGCAAAGCTTGCCCCGAATCACGAGGTGTAGCAACAGTGTCTTTAGTCTGGGGAATTCAAATTATGTTCATATGAACTAAGACAGCACAGTGTACCAGATTTTATTCAAATTTAACACGCAACTGGCTTATTCAAGAGGGGGAGAAAATTGGTAATTGAGACAAAAGGAAGCAGACAGAGACAAGACCCTTTTTTTTTACTCAGACCATTTTTTTTACTACCTCCATGCTCAGACTTACATTCCAGCCCGCATTAAATAACGTGGCACTGATTACGGTATTTATGTGGTGCCAACAAAAGTGCACAGTAATACTCTGCTCGAGTCAAACTGCTCGACCTGACCTAGCCCCACCTGTATGGCACGGACTCTCACTCCCGATCCATCCTTAAGGATAGATCGGGAGTGATCCGTGCCACACTAGTGGGGCTGGACCTGACCCATCATGGACTCCCCATCTGATCACAGGATCGGCCAGTGAGGGCGTGTGTAGAATTTATGAGTACATAAACATAGAGCAATGAATAATACATCATCAAACATGACTTTGATCAAATGTCAATTTGAGTCTAATTGTTGCGTGAATCTCCAAAACGGTGTAAGAACAAAATTCTCAAAAAAAAGTGAGTTTTAGTGTATACACTGTACAGGCCTATCACATTATAAAAAACAAATCTACAAGTCACATGATAAACACTGTCACCTGATTAGCTACAAGTCACATGATTAACTTCACAAAAGATAACACTTGAATCTAGAGAACAGGTGGAACTGTTAACTTTGAATCAGTGGTGTAACTTTGGGGAGGGGGACATGCCCCCAGCAGAGGTCGCTCCCCCTCCCCTTGAAATACACACAACCGGTGTACAGTGTGCAAGTAATACAGTTTGACAACCCCCTGCAAAAATCTGTCCATCCCCAGTTGCCCCAAAGGGGGTTCATCCCAGTTACTCCACTGAGTACTGAAAAAAAAAAACTGTCAGTGGTGCATCCAGCTTTCGGCGTCGCGGGGGAAAGGGAGCAATTCAAAAGCGAATGCGGCTTTTGGCTCATTAAATATGATGTTGAAGGAGGAAAGCAATTTCAAAAGCCTTAATCGCAGTCCCAACATCCTTGCTTTTATTTCACGGCGTTGCTTTCTTAGGATGTTGGTGCTAATATTTGATAAATAAATATACCGATTACTTTCTAACCTATGAAGTATTCTTTGTAAAAAACAAACAAACCCATCGGGGGGGGGGGGAAGTTGCACTTCTCTAATGGCATAAGTTACTCCGGTCGAGAAGAGTTGCTCTTTTAATTCTACGAAGGGGAACAGATACACATTACAGTGTCAAACACACGAAGCGGACATCCAACAATTTTTGAAGTGCTTTGACTGTACGGAATGACTTCTTCAGGCACGCAACTCAAGAACTGCAGGCCTTTTTCTGATTAATTGCACAAGACTTTTCAACAAGTTTTCCTGATGGTGTGACATGTGGCTTCTTATGTCTTCTCCAAGAAAGGTGAGGGGAGACTGAGGAAGGTTGAACTCGCCAAGAGTTCAGAGTTTTCTAGAAAAGCATAAGGATGTCCTAGTTAAACGACGCAAGTCTTAATTCAACACCCCTGCTGTTTGACGGAACAGTGAAAAACTGGGTAGATCGGTGGCTTTCATAACACACCAGGCTTTAAATGGAACAGACCAACAGGTGAACTCAGTTAAATTCTGACTCTGTGATGGTGTTTCAGGAAGCTATCCTTTAGATAAACATGGTCATGAAGTAGTGTTTAGAAATTACTTCAAAAGAACGACAAAACTTCTGACAACCTCCAGTTGGCAAATAATATTCAAAATGAATCCTCAACGTGACAAAATGCTAGACAAAGAGCCTTCAGCTGCACTCTTTGGCCCTAGGAGTTTACTTTTTGGAACAGCTGGGAAAATAATGTTTGCACACAAGCTGCAGAGTCCACTCTTTGTTCCCTCTTCTGTTTTTCTGAGAACTATTTGCCGCTATGGCCTTCACCTCAGGTGCAGGAAAATGCTTTGCAGGGGGTCAGATTGGAGGAAGGAGAAAAATATCCACAAAATAACTACCAGTAGGTTTGATCATGGCCCCACAGCAGCGTGGGGTCTACGTTTGATAATAAAGGCATTCCATAAAGTACCATCTTCCTGCGATCCATTTCAACTATTATGAGTAAAAATTCAAGGTAAACTCAGGATTTTCTATGTTTTGAAACAGATTCAGAAATCCTGAAATCGGGAAAATAACGGCGGAAAAAAATCCTGTTATCGGGAAAACTCCGGACAAATCTCACCCCTGGGCTTTTAGATTTAATCCATATAGATAGAAAAATGAGTTATGCCCGACAGCATGTCGGCATTTCTTGCAAATCTCTCACAAATTCTCACAACACTGAAAAGCAAAAATGTGGGGGGGGGTTCAGGTCAAATCTGGGGCAATAAAAACTTGCCAAAACACCGCTGTTCTATTTACAATCCTATCGGTCATCCTGAAGAGTAGAAAGCTAGTACAAACTCCCTCTACAATGTAGAAGTACCCACTTTTTTTAACGAATTCTGTACAGAAATTGCAACATTATTTTTTTTTTTTCAATTCCAGATTAAGAATATCAATTTGCAGAGGACAAGATTGGCCGTGTAATGGTACCCTGTCTATCTGGTCTTCACCACGTGGGCGCTGTGTTGGCTAAACGACGCATTCTCCTGAAAAAGCAAACACAAAAACCACCTTTTTTTTCAAGAACAGCTCAAAAACTTGAGGTTTGTTTAGAATTTTAAAAAAGACAGGAAAAGGTGAGACCATGCAGATATGAAGCGTTCAAACTGGAGAGCATTTTTAATTTTTAACATTGTTCCAACGAAATAAAAAAGGTAAAATGATTAAGACAGAGAATTTCAAAAAAGTAATCTAATCTTAAAACTTCAATTAACCCGAAGCAAATTACAATTACGTCCTGATCACAATACAAAAATACTTGATAAAACAAAATGGGTATAAATTTCCTAAAATGTCAAAATATTTTTGGCCGATTCTCCCACTGAGGTCTGGCACCCAGGCTACAAGGAAAGAAACCAGCATGAATATAATAAATCTGGTGAGGGCGCTGTTGCTCTTACCTGGTGTTTCGGTCTTGATCTCGGATCTTCTTCTCCATCTCGGCGTCAGTCAGCGTCTCGAGGAAAGGACACCACTGGTCCGCTTCGCCTTGGTTACGCACCGCAATCTCCACGGTGGGTAACGGTGATTCACTGGAAAGGAAGGATTATGTTGAACGAATAAATCGGCAACCAAAGTAGCTCAACCCTAACCATTCCAGATCTTTCCATATTCAACAGGAGGGTTATGAGGGAAGGGTTGAGGTAGGTAGAGCCTGAGGGTATTTACTTTACACAAGACTTGCTCCTTAAGAAAGTATACAGAGTGTACCGTTGTTTTTTCTCTGCAGGACAGAGGGCTTTGGAAGAATCAGGCAGGATACAGTCAAGTGTCAGGAAGCTTTTTCTTTACAGCATGTAAATTCCACTTAGCAGAGTCTAACCTAGGCACTGGTCACAATAGAACCTCCTCAACGAATCCCCAAGGTCAAGAGAAGAGAAGGGTGGGATAAAAATGGGGAGGGGCTTAGGTAGGAAGGGGGTGTACTACAAAAAAGCCTACGTCTGTTGAAGGTACCAGAGCTGTCCCTTGACATTGTAAACCACTGCAGTAACAAGCCCCACTCTGTGAAGGACCAGGGTAGGGTCAGGTACAGCGGGGTGGGCAGGGCAGGGGAGGGGCTTAGGCAGGAGGCGTATTACCTGAAAGCATATGTACGCTGGTGCCAGCTGAGCTGTCCTCTGATGCTGTAGGCTATCGCCGTCACAAACTCCCCTCCTAGGCCCAAGTCGGCACACAGCTTGAGGGCATACTCCTCAGGACTGTTGTCTTTGCAAGCCATGTCCCACTCGAACTGATCCACCAAGGAGATGTTGCCCACGTGAATGTTGAGCTGTTGGGGGAAACAGACCAGAGAAAACTGATCAGAGGTTGGCAAGTACTGTACCTGGTATTATCTGCTAAGCGCACAATCAAGTTGCTTAGCAAAAAAACAGACTACCAGCCAAAAAGCCCAGGTATTTGCACGTACACTGCACGTGCCTGGTGCTCTGCCAATTTTAGCCGAGTGCTTAACCTTGCTACTTAAGCAAGACTTTCTCAACTCTGTGAAACTTGGTTATGGTCATGTCATGTAGGAGCTTTTGGGAGCCCAAAATGTGTCCTCTCTCTGACCTTCAGAATGACTCGCTGATCAGATTGGTCCTCGAGAATACTGGTGTCGGCAGGGAAAGCTTCGATCTGGGTACGGATGGCCTGAGAGATGGACTGCACAAAGTTGACCGGTGGCAAGTCTAGGTCCTCACACAGGATCTCAGCAAACATCTCCGGGGTGATGAGGGTTTCTTAAACGGAGACGGGCAGATGGCAACATTAATTGTGCAAGTAAATTATGACAGATGGTGTCGTTAGAAAGGGCTGCCACCGTCTCAAAACGACAGTTACCGTACGAAAAACTCCACACAGTTCGCATAACATTGGAAATCGTTTCAGCAGAACCGGTTTCCCTCCAACAATGCCAATGTTCCTGACTTCCGAGCTGGTGTCCACTCGTGTACATACATGTTTTTAGGGATCACCCGGTGTTCTGTCATACAAAGCATACCTCCCTCAGGGTGGATCCAGAACCAAATTTGAAGGGGGGCAAACTGGGACGGGGGAGGCCTAAAGGTTTAGAAAGTGTAGTCATGTTACCTTTTATGGCCTTTCTGCGTGGGGTGAGGTGACATTTTGGGACTTTTTACATGCTTTTGTATAGAAAGGAATGAAATAGACCCAAAACCACTGCCTTTCTCTCATTATTTCTGAAATTTTTTTTTACTCTGTTGGGGCAACTATGGCTACCACTGCCCCCCTCAAGATCCATCCTCCATCTTGCTTATAAAAACCTTGAACTGCTCTGTAAAGCAGGAACCCCAACTCTAACCCCCATGGTATGGAAAGACATATTGAAATTGGAGGATTGAGGACTGTTGGGGTTAATATTCAAGTAACCCCATTTAAGTACTACCTTACTACAATATATTGAACTCTGAGGTTATAAAAAATGTGGCATCGCACAGGCATGATGAGATTGGAGAGCAGATTTTATTTCATTTTGATTTTTATCTTGGACATA
>NW_019091383.1:130990-142031 GCF_001949145.1 Acanthaster planci | reverse complement strand
GCTATAGATATTTCTTACCATTCTTATTCCATGTGAAAGTATCCCGAAGTTTCTGTCCCTCAATCTCCATGTCCAGCCTGATGGGGACCAGCATCTCGGGCATGTCCGAGTTTTCATGGATGATAGCTGGGTCGTGATCGTCGTAGCTACAGAGAGGGAACCATTACAATGTTACACGGCTGAGATAAAGATGTTACAAATGGCAAAATGTCAGGAGGGGATTTCCTTTGACACAATTCAACTAGGGCCGTTTCAGAGGAAATTATTGTCCTTACATGCCGTTAAGAAGCAAATGACCAACGGTCAGATCATAGTTTGCTCTCAAACTTGCCTACATATCACAGACCTGTTTGTTTCATATGGATCTGGATCTCGATCAGTGATCCTAAAGCTGGTTCGCTCCATCCATCAGGTGGGTTTGGGTGTTTATACACCAATGACGGATCACTGATCATGATCCGGATCCGTGTGAAACAAACACGGCCAAATTCTGGTTCGTTCCAACCCTTGACCAAAACTTGTTTATTGCCGACTCACCACATGGGGAAGGTTCGTTGTCTCTTGGGGCCCACCCGGTTGCGGGCGATACTGGTGGAGCAAGGCACGGCGTCCAGATGGTGTGAGCTGTTGGGCAGGGCAGGCACCCAGTCCCTACTTCGCTTGGGCTTGGATTCCCTGAGGGCATTGGAGTCTGTGCTGATGGCTACGGCCTTGTACTTGGCATCGTTGCCCTCCAGAATCTCTTCTACCTCGGGGGCCTTCAGGAGGGTGACATTGGTGGCCAGGCCGTGCTGACCGAAACCTGCAGTTAAAACCAGTCAAATACTCTGCATAAAGTCTGAGGCATTTAAACAGGAGATCGGTTCCTTTCCTCGCATTTCACCTCGGCGGCCCGGGGGCTTGATTCCCATCCCTGTCCACATGTGGATTGCATTTTCAGTTCATACTAATTAACACTTGATTAAATGGGTCTACTTTCTCTTAACCCTTACCATCCCAAACCCTTGAAAATCCTCCAGGTGGTTTTAGAGGATTCAAGCTGCATGGCAAAATGACACTGCTGATTGCGAAGGATGCACTGTCTGAAGCTTGCGGGTTAGACCTTGTGTTGTTTGTGGTCAGCCATGCATAAATGCACGTCCACATTATATGTGAGACCCTCCATACTGCTGCACAATACCATTCACACTGCCTCAACATAATGAGAAGAATTGCTGAAGGATTTTTAAAGGGTTGAGGCAGTGGGCACCCCTCTAAAGAACATATTCAAGAAAAAGTGGAGAATTTTAGAGGATTGAGGCTGTACCCAACTTTTTCATGGGGGCAGTTGGAGGATTTTGAAGGATTGAGGGTGTATCCTCTGAACAGGGCTTAGTTAGTTAGGTTTCTTCTGGATAGCAAGCTGTTTGAGGAATCCTTGATTTCATAACCAGAAATGCTTAATAATAATAAAAATATCATGTTTTGGGAATAAGACACTTCAAACAGGGCCCTGTAAATTTGTTGGGTTTATTTACCATACTTTACTCTTACAAAGACCTTGACTGAACTGTGAGTTTGATGGCGCAGCACACAACATGACTGCCACTCTTGTCCAAACTGACCATCAACAAAATACTCTCCTACCCTGAGTCAGTGGTCAAGCAGTAACAAGCCCAGTGTGGGTCAATCCTAGTTTTACAGCAAGGCCAGCAACTTACGGTCTCCAATGTGCACAATCTTCTTGCGTTCTTCAACGGTGGCTAGTCGTCTCCACAGCGAGGGGTACTTTTTGTAAAGTGAACCCCGGAACATACGCAAATAATAGCCAACCTGGGCAGCAAATACAGCCATGACAAAATTCAGTGAAAAAGAATTACAGTAAACATCAGTGTAGTAATATTTAGGTATATACACTTCCAAATATCACAACTCTGCCGATTCTATGTGGAACAAATAATATCATAACGACATCTTAACAACATAACTATTACTAAAGTCAATGTTGGCAAAAAAATTTACAAAAGGAAAGGAGCGTTTACACTCAATGTGATGGATGAAGGAATTAGGAATAGTGCTAAATGTGCTATCACTGGAAGTGCGTAATCACACTCCGAAATTACATGTATGTAGTTTGTCGCAAGATACTAATATTGGGGGTGCGTGTTATGTAGGTCCTAACATCATGGACGATGTGTTATTAGCCTACGTGAACGAAGCCAGGAGTCACTTTGGGCATGTTCATGATGCTAATGTTAGGACATGGCTTTTGTGTTTCATAATTTCAAATTCTCACCAAACCAAATGCATGCATTTAGTCCTCTCACGGCAACAACAGCCTTGAACCGTACATACCTCCGAACCTATCATGTACTTTTCTCCGCCTTCTTCGAACTGGAAAACATCCGGTTTTTTGCCGTAAGTCCGTAAGGGGACTGGGATTTTGTCACCGTTTGCCGCCATGATCGACTGCTCACATGTGTGTCACGTCGTTGCGCGTATAGCCGTACGCGGTATACGATTGTTCCGTTGTTTCACGGGAATTTTTTCGTAAGTACAAAGAAGTTGAACAGCGCCCTCTTGCGTCACATTGTTGAGAGCTCGTGTGTTAAAACAAAGTTTTCCCAGGGAAAATTTTAAATTTGTTACCATGTTTTATTTTTCAACGTTTTCTGATTCAGTTCCACGGATGCTTTTGCGCTATTCTTGCTTTCATTACCTAAAATATCACAATAATTAACACTAAAACTCAAAAATCTGCTGAAAGTTGAAAAAAGATGCTCGTTTATTTCTGCCCTCTCTCTCTTATATATAACAAACATACTAACATTCTCAAGTTTTACGCAAAAATGAAACACAAATAATTATAAGCACTGGCGAAACGTACTCGATCTGGGTGGAAGCACATAACGAGATTGGAACCTTTGGCACAAACATCCATAAAGCAAAACGCAGTCAAGTCCAACTGGACTGGCCTTCTGACATTATGATTGATTTTGGAGTGTCTAAGAAGAGTGGCTTCATCCTTGCTTTCAGAAGCTTTTCCCAACCGACAAGTCCACGTGATTATAAACAGGTTATGGACCGTGATGCAAAACGAGGGTTTTCATACAAAGTCAAGTGCTACTTTACTCCTGATAAGAACTGCATGTGCAGCTGTCATAATTATAAAATATTGCCTGTGTCAGAACGTAAATAAGTTTAGTTTGATGTATAGGTTTAGCCATTGCAGTTTGGGAATTGCACACCTGTTTACTGCTCCTAAACGCATTTACAACTTGATGGCAAGATTGTGTTTAATAGCTAAACACCCTTTTTAAAGGGTATATTAGAAAAGCAGATGCTTATTTTGACAGGCACAACGCCGATAGTCTCTCCGTAATAATGCCTGAAGGCCTTTGATATGTCTTCCATTTCCTTTGAGTCTGTGAGAAATTGCCAATGTGTAACACGACAACAGATGCAATGTCCCTCGTTACCATGGCAACAGTTTGCCTTCCCAGGTGAAGGCCTTGCCCGCATCCTTCTCGCTCAGACGGGTCAGGACCCGCAACATTCCCTGGATACTCCTCCGAGGCGTCAGGGTGGCGTTCTTGCCTCCCATGTCCGTCTGAACCCAGCCAGTATGCATAGCAACGACCAAGATGCCTTGCGGGGTCAGGTCAAAGGTCATGCACTTGGTCAGCATGTGCAAAGCAGCCTGTGTGTTGTAGACAGACAATCAATGAGGATTGAAGTTGTAGATTTGAATGTCATAAAATCCTGAGTTTTTTAAAAGGTCGTGACATCAGTAGGCCTACGATTCAAGCCCACGGCGGCGACATATTCCGTTAACCCCAAAACGGATAAATAGAGGGACGGGGCAAGACCAATAAGAGGTTGTAAAAGATTTTGTAGCCTACACATTACACAATGCATCGTGCGAAAAGCTCTCGAGAAATGATCTTGCACTGTTCATTTTCATTAACAGTTCCATTATTGTTGGTTGCAAACATCTGCTGTGATTTTGGGACCTGTTCTCCATTTGAAGCCGGGAAACCGAGGAGGCTTGATTGATAAATGACCACCACGTTTTCCTTTTAATTTTACCTTAGTTGTTCTGTATGGAATGTATCGACTTGATGTGCAGAGTTGAAATGACCCGAGTGCAGACGTGATGTTGACGATGGCTGCTCGGCCAGTGCTGAGATGTTTAGGGTTGTCTGTTAAGCGGTTGGTCTCGGCTGCTCTTTTCAAAGCAGGTAGAAATGCCTGAATGGTAGCCAACCAGAACAGGAAAATTAACAGCGGTACGTGCATGATAATCGCTTAAAAATACGGGGTAACGTCAGAAGTGTAAAAATGATCTCCAACCTTACAGGAAATCAACCTCTTTAAAAGTTTTATAGTTATAAGATAGTTTCCCCGGAGAACGCAGCCAAAGTCCATATACTGACATCTGAATATTGGTATTAAATGTGCACTATTGTACTGTATTTTACAACATTAATCTACTGAAAACGGGTGGAAACAAAGTTTTCAGTAAACTAACATGTTTGTTACAAATAATTACTGTGCTTTTGTGAAATGCATGCAGTACAGTACGGTATTTTTAACAGTAATATTTCACAGTGTTGACACATATTGACACTGACGAGGCATTGCTGCTTTCGCAAAGTAATTTCGCGATTTTTCATTCTTTAAGGCCGGTTCATATACTTCACTCGAATGCGAAAGCGAAGCGAAATTGACGTCACGAAAAGCGAGCTTTACGCAAGATTTGACATTTTTTGGCAAATGTTTGTGCTTTTTGGATGATCCATTGCCTAATAAGAGAAAATTTACGGGAAAAATGAAAAAGGATTATACCAGAGGGGCCAATCAATGCATATGGAAGTACATTTCAACAACATAAATGAAGTAAGGCTGAGATCAAGACTTCTGGATACGAGGTACATACATAATTATATTTGAAGTATACATCTGATTAATCTGTAATAAACAGAATCTGGACCTGAATAATTTATACATGTGTTGAATGACTTCGTAATCAATGAAAGTGGTATTACTTGATGGGACTGATATCTACACTAAATTAATGTAAATTAACCGAGATTAATTACTTTTGCTTTTAAAGTTTTATAGGTTTACACTTAATTACTGTCCAATAAATGACAGTGATTTGCGGTACAAAAATTCACTGTGAGTGTATTTTACTGGCGCCCGTGCTGCTGGTAAAATACTGTGAAAAATTACAGGCGAAAAATTACAATGAAGAATCTATTTTGGATTTAGTTTGGAGCTAACAAAACGTAAAGATCATTTGAGTTGCCTAACGCTCAACGAGTAAAGCACAAGCGAAGTAAAAAGAACATTTAAATAGATTTTGTTCTGGTTGATGAGTTTGTATCAAAATACATGAATTGGCTTCTGGCGACCAGCTTGGCGACGACCTATCAAACACCTTGAACTGAGACTAGTCTACCTGTGATACAGCAAACGGTCCCATGACATTGACCCGGTAGCTTTCCTCCATGTCCGCCATGCTAGTGGTCTCTGTACTCCCTCGCTGCAGTACTCCAGCGTTGTTTATCAGCACCCCTAGCCCCTCCTCACCCACGTTCTGGTTGACCGTCTCAACGGCGTCTGGAAATGTCGCCTTGTCTGTGACATCTTGAAAGAGACGCAAGACCTTCAGTAAAGCCATGAAGTGAGCACGCTTCGCAATCAAGCCACTGCGGCTTTGTGAGAAGGGTTTCGGAAGGATCTATTGTGGGCTTAACTTGATCTTACCAACAAAACCAAACCAAACCAAAACATATTTTGTTTTCCTTGTTACACATGACAATGCTGTGATTTAATTAAGCGAAAGGCCGTATTTCCCCTTGTCTTCCGCACTCTCAAAACTTCCTACACCCCAAACTCTAAGGTACAGAGCCTAGTTACTTGCAAACCAGAACACCTGTGCATCAACAAACATTATGGCTTGTAATCCTTACCAAAAATCTCTAGACTAATGATCAGCTGCAAAGCAGACGTGGATATGTGATAAATCAATACCGGCGATTCACAATAGTGCGCCTCCATGAGTTTGCAACGCTTTGGCCAATCACAACGCGCGAAATCTGTCGACCCTTTTCAAACGCACATTGGGTCGACAGATTTCGCGCGTTGTGATTGGCCAACGAGTTGCAAACTCTTGGAGGCGCACTATTGTGAACCACCCGAATTACTGCCAAGGACTGCGCGCGTTCTAAGTGCTCGAGAGCGGCACACAAACTGCGAGACTCACGCGCTCGAGACGTACAACTTTCAACCAATCATATTGTTTGTATGCCAATGACCTAGGCCGTTTTCCAATACTCAACTTCGTCTCCGTCGCAGGCTTCGTTCCCAAAACCAATCCCCGATTGTGGGCTTCAAACATTTCAATTACATTGAATTATTGTAATTTTTGGCTTTCTTGCATCTTATTTGATGTTCAGTGGCACTATTAGACTGATTACTGCGCTTACAGGTTCAAAGTCAGCAAGTAAAAAACAGTTGAAGCCTGAGACGGAGCTGAAGTTGAGTATTGGCAAACGGTCCTAGCTAGCTAGCTGCTCCGTGTGAACTGGATGCCACCGTGTTCACAGAATGTGACAACAGCTGCTAGCCAGACGTTTTCATAGGTGCACGTGATATTTTCCAGCCATAGCTGTAAGGTTAGGATTCGATCACAGGTGGCGCCCTTTAACACACTCGAAATCATCGCTGAACCGGACAGTTTCCTCGAAATGAGGTGTTTTGTTGAACAAAATTAATGACATAATAGTCTACATGTTTGGACCTTAAAAGAATAACTTTACCCAGCTTGACGATCTTTAATTGATGCTTATCTTTAGACAAATTTTGCAATTCCTGTGGAGAAAGTGAAAACAATAAACATAAAAACTCGCCAATACTTCGACACAAATTGCCTGTACGATTTGTTTGGGATTGTAAAGATCTAAGTGACTTAAAAATTAGTTTAGAGGCAATTGAAATATTAAGGGTGGAAAAATCTCACTGAATAAACAATTAAAAAAATATTCAGGAAATAATTTTTTTAATGGGTTTATATTCAAAGACTGTTAGTCTTAATTTTGTCTCACTTGCTCTCTAAAAAAGTAATAGTGGTTAGAAACAAAATCACCGCATTTGATATATTTTGAAAACAGCAGAATTACAAACAGTAATTTTAAAAACGCGAAAACGTCTTCAGAGTATTTCCTTGAGATCATATAATTTTCTGTTTGGAGGGGAATACGAAATACAAATACATGAACAAAAAATGGACCTTTGGCGAGGGAATCGGGTGCTTGTTTATAATATTTATATGAGTCATCTTGCGTCACTTTTCCGGAGACGCTCTCCCAGAGAATAGGGACAGCCCTTGGTTCGTGCCTGAAAGCCCCCTCCTAGGTCAGATCGCCCACACGGTGATTCTAGTTCGGCGTGGAGTCACAGATTACAGAAAGGGTAAAAAAATATATCCTCCCAAAAGTGTTTGTTTTTCTTTGGTGAATGTTTTGATTTTGTTTTCAAATGAATCGGTGGAGTGGAATTTTAGGACTCACGTTTAAAGAGGTTTTGAGGTGAAAAAAGTCTTAGAATAAGCGTAGAATAGGCTATTTCGGTTGTTATCTAACACATCACTAGTATTTTTTAACATACCAGCGATCGCTGTCTTGTCAGTAACGCAATAGAGTCTGGTGTTTCAAATAACATGCTCCATCCTCCAGCTTTTGCAATATATCCCCCTTAAAATCGCTTTCAAATCGTCCACGCTCCAAAACTCAAAAATTTGTCTTAAAGCTACACTTTGCCTTAAATTTCTGAACAAATTTTCTATCTTGGTAAATTCTAACATTGTTCGACATTCGGTTACATTGCGGCTTCGATCATTGTACTTGAGGAAGCATGGGAAAAATTTAATGTGAAGATTTGATTCTACGACGAAAAAAGCATAATTATTGTCCATTCATCGGTTCTTTCGAAATCTTTTACAATAACAAAACCAAGGCGGTAATACCCTTAACCAGCCACACTTTTCTCTTCATCAGCCAAACAAAGCAAATTACCTTGGCGTCTTCAGGGTTTCGGCAGCAAGCAAAGACATGCTTTGGCGATTCTTCGAGCTGCAGAAACTGCCGAACAAACTCCAAGCCGACACCTCGATTCGCTCCCGTCACTAACACTGAGTGCATCCCGGCGAGAGGAAAACTGGCCCAACAAAGTGCAACCCCCCCGAACAAACAGCTCGTCAGTAAATTTATAAAATTGCGGCAGAAGCACTCCACGTTTAGGACCTACTGTCTTTGTCTTGCGCGTCCTTGTATCGACGGACACTTCCCTCTTTCCAACGCGCTTTCGGGGCTAACTGTCAAAAAATTACGAGTCACTCGTGAACACCTTGAAATATAATAGACTACTGGATCACGTGGTACGGTGTCGGACATGACCAGACAGCGCCTTAATTTCTCCTAGATGGGAGTTTAGGAGCGCGCTCCCCAGCGATCAAAGAGTGAGTCATGTTGGAAGCTGGAAATAACCCCTTTCCCTAACCCTGAGATTGAGTTTACAGGATTTAATTTACAGACTCTGCATATTTTCGGTGTTCTGGGCAATACTTCTTTGTACAGGACCAGGGAAGGGATCTGCAAGTGGGAGGGATGCCCGTGTCAAAACCCCCACAATCCAAGTACAAAAGGAATCTAGTAGTTGGCCTTTGACGGGAAAACACGCTTCACAGCAATCCATGGTCTAATGCCAAATTGACAGCAAGTATGATACAGTTTGCAGGGATAAGGTTACAGTTCGGGGGATCAGTGGAGGCAGTGCCATTGGATGATAGCATTATGGTGGATTGATGTCCATGAGCAAGTTACTTTACAGTGTGCAACTTATAGACCACTAGAAAATGAAACTACAGTGATCCCGACGAGTTTCCTTTTAGTTTATATGAGATTTTGCTATGGCTGTTGATGTCAATAAATATGTAGTTGAAGTTACAATAGAGTTGTAAACAGGACTCTTTTTTATTTTTTGATTTGATAATTTTTTGTTGGGGGGCAGGGGTCGGCACAAGGGGAAGGTGGAAGGAGGGAAGTTCATGCTTCCTCCTTTGATCACAACCTGGGCATCCAACAGCATTTCTAAAATTTGATAAAAACGAAGTGAATTTTCCATTTTGTATCATATTTCCTTAATCTTCAAGCTATGCGGTTTTAAAATGATTTCTTTTCGGGGGGAGGACACTTACTTTTTACAATGACCACACCTGACAAACCAATTCAGGGCAAAATGTGAAATGATTTGATTGCTCCACGGAGAAGGTGGAATTTATTTCCCGTTACCTTAAAAAAAAATCACTGCAATTTCTTGGAATATCTCAAAAAGCTCTTGAAGCTTTCTACTTGTACTATGCCTTGTTCTAACTTGGAACATGAGCTTTCCAACTGTGACCAACCTGGGATTATCACTGGCTACTCCTGACTGAGAATGCCTGGGAGTGTGCATATGTGGGTTGAAGCCGTTTCCAAATCTACAGTGGCTACAGCTGAGAGTATCCCACGTCAATAGGAATGACTTTAATAGCCAGTAGCCAGTGGCTTTCATAATGGCTTTAGAAACAGCTTAGCCAAGAAGCAACCCATTCTGCTAAAAATATATTTCTTTGAAATGTGCCAGAAACAGTATTCTTCAAGACTAGGGACTTAAATGCATTCCTTTGGAATTTTCTTTACACTCCTTTCCAAAAACATTTTTCAATCATGTTCAGCTCCCGAGAGTGAGGGAGTGGCACAAAATATGATTCCAGTGACGAGAAAATGGCAGCTGAAACGCTGAAATAAATTCAACTCATGGGAAATTAATACAAATTGCAGTGAGTCAAGAAATAAAATATGAATTCTTCAAAACTAAACAAACTTGCTATGAAGACATGTGACATTTTGTTTAAGTATTAAAGAAGAGAAATATGTCGGAGTTCAAACATTTAGGGGCCGACTTTGTATTTGAACAGTGACAGTGAGCAGATTGAGAGACAAAACACAGAGTTTGGGAGGGTCAAAGGTTAATTTATACATGTAATTGGTTTCTCGTGATGTCAAAATTGGTAGTCTGTTCATTACTGAACTTTAGCAGTTTTGTTCATATTACACCGATTTGTTTGTTTGTTTGCTTTTGTTTTTGATTTCCTTTTCTTCATTGCCTCAACTGTCTTTGTAGCTCTGGTCTCTTTTTTTTCTTTTGGTGTTAGTTGACTTTGATTTCTTTCCTCCAGAGACAGCCTCATGCACTTTGACCTTTGATAGTTTGCTTGTTTTCTGCTTCTTGACTCCAGACAGCACAGGCTTCCCACTTTCCTCTTGGGTGACCTTTGACCTCTTTGATCTTGGTTCATGGGTTTCAGTCTCCAAGGTTTTGTGGGGCTCCTTCTGCATGACCCTTGACCCTTTCCTCCTTCGGGGTTTCTTCTTTTTCCCTTTCAAAGCTTTCTTTATAATTTCCCTGCCCATGATAAAAAAAGATGCATGGTTCAAGTACTAGGAAGTGCGTGAGGATTTGCCTAAATACCTGTCTGGCACCTACACAATTTCTTAAATTTCCCAGAAAAAAACCTGTATTCTAGTTTCCTTTGAAAATGTTTTTTTTTCTCTCAGATAGTTTTAGAAATTACTGATTACAGTTTTAAAAATTACTGATCCTCAAAACTTAATTACTGCAGAAATCTTTAGCCAAGAATATGTTTGATTCAGAACCATACATATAACAGACTACAACAATTCCTCAGACATCACAAGAGAAAAGTAATCCGTGGACATCACAAGAGAAAAGCAGACTGTGGACATCACAAGAGAAAAGTAATCTGTGGACAGCACAAGAGAAAAGCAGACTGTGGACATCACAAGAGAAAAACAGACTGTGGACAGCACAAGAGAAAAGCAGACTGTGGACATCACAAGAGAAAAGCAGACTTTGGACAGCACAAGAGAAAAGCAGACTGTGGACATCACAAGAGAAAAGTAGACTGTGGACATCACAACAGAAAAGTAATCCG
>NW_019091383.1:118857-130782 GCF_001949145.1 Acanthaster planci | reverse complement strand
TGGACATCACAAGAGAAAAGCAGACTGTGGACATCACAAGACAAAAGTAAACTGTGGACATCACAGGAGAAAAGTAAATTGTAGACAAATAAACCTCACTTCTTCCTTTTGGCTTTGTCAAGGTCTTGCTTTGGCAGTGTCCTGACGGTGTCTCGCTTTACAGGCTTCTTCTCAAGCTTCTTTCTTTTCACCCTGAGTAAATGAAAAAAAACCCATAAATTCCTAAATGACACAGGACATTCCATACTTTCAAAGGGCACTTGCTTCAGTATGAAAAGATCTCAGTGGTTGCTATGACTGAGTTAGCCTCTGTTTGATCCTTGTGTCTAGAGCTAGGTCTAGGTTTTTACCAATTGCAAATATGCAGGCACAGACTGACTACAGACATAGCCGCAGCCCATTTCACATCTGGCCGACTAACCACAGGTCTCCTAAATGGTCTCCATGGATGAGGCGTTTGGACAAAAATTGGTTGGTAAAATATATGTATCACTACAGTCATCAATGAAACTTGACTAAGGTCTCTGCGGCGTGTCAACTTTTGACCAGGTGTGCCATATCAGTAACAGAGCCACACAATCTTGAAAAGCAAGAGTGAATTTTGAAATCAAAGAGTCCAGCACTAACAGCTCTAAATGAATTCAAACAGCATTTATAAGTACTGCGTTGTGGAAAACGTTTCTGAATTCTGCCGGTGAAGCAAGAAAGAGCAGTGCTTTGAGGTGACTTACTTGGTAAGTTTCTTAAGTTGGAGCATGTAGTCTGGCACGGGGCAACCTGCGTTCCGCATCACATTGGCTATACTGTCCAGGTCGCAAGTAAAAAAAATAGACAAACTCTTCTGAATGCCGTCAAACAATCACAGAGGTGTTAAGTTTGTGGCAAGAAAAGTGTGATGTTCTATTTGTCCAGATGTGGCGACTTTTCAAGTCTTGGAGTTTGCTTTACAACTTCAATGGTGGAAACACTCCAAAACTTCGACCAATGCAACAATTTCATGACTTCAACAATTTCATGACTTCAACAATTTCATGACTTCGACAATTTCATGTTCTTGTAGCAGGGGAGAGAGCTGCGCTGACCACAGGGTCTTAACTTTGGGGAATAAATTGAGAAAATTACAGCCAAGAGCTGAGGACAGAAATGAGGTCAAGGTTTGGAAAAACATCGGTTAGTTCAATGGAAGCCATCTGGACTCCAATGCATCAAGTCAGAAGTGCGACAAGGCATTGCAGAGGATCGTGGAAAGATTATCAAGGAGTAACATGGACACAAAACTTGCTGGATAGAGAGAGTTTAAGACTGGTAATGCAAACTTAGGACACAAGGAGAAACAGAAAGCACAACAGACAGACAGGCAAATGTTTAGAGGTACAATGTATCATCATGCTACGTGACCAGAAGACAGAGCAGTGGATAACGACAGTTGAAGAAAGGTAATGCTACCTCCAACCACACAGACAAACAGACGGCCCAACAGACAGACAGACAAACCTTCTAAGATGTACTGTGTCATCCTCGGTGAAGAAAGTGACTGCCTTTCCTTGTCTCCCTGCTCGCCCTGTCCGACCGATCCGATGGATGTAGCTGATGGCCGATGTCGGAAAGTCATAGTTGATGACAAGGTTGATGCCTTTGAAATCGATGCCTCTCCCCATCAGCTCAGTTGCAATCAGGACCCAAATTTTACCCGAGCGAAAACACTTGACAATGTTATCACGCTGTGAAATCGGAAAACATGAAATCTAAACGTTAACACTTTGCGGTGGACAGAATGTTTGCAATACCACTCTGAATGTGCAGTGCAATATCGTCAAGTCAAACTCGAATAACTCAAATCTCAAACTGCAGGTACCTCTTAGCTCTTATTCTTTCCTGAGAGATTTGACTCAATGAGATTTGATTTCATTGCAGATCACTCTTGTGAAATACACACACCTCTGAGAAAAACTCGGCAACTTGACATACATGAATCCTTCATTCCTGAAACTGAGTCAAGTTTTCAGATAAATCATATTTTTGTGACTGAAAAACATATATTTAAACCAAAGTAATACATGCAAGACAAAGCCATTGGTCATAACCCGAAGTATTCGAAATTGTCTAATGCAGGCCTAGGTCACATGATGGCATTTTCAACAAACACATCCACCTGTGAATGCTGAAAATACCCAAAGATTATCAGACAAATACAAAGACAACACACCTGTGTCTGTGTCTTGTCGGCATGGATGACGTCGACATTGTAACCGTCGTAGATCAGCTCCTGAAATAACTCCTTGGCGCGTTCCTTGGATTGCACAAAGATGAGAACGGGTGGCTGGAAACCCTGCACAAATGACGCAGCAACAACCAACACTTTGGATAAATACAACTCTACAAGGCTGCACTTGAAAGTTAAAGTGCCAGCTCGGCACAATTACCCGAAGAACTGGGGACGGAAGGGGACAGGTTTAATAATAATAAAGATTTATATAGCACACTTATCCGGAAAAGCGATCAAGGCACAATTCCATTGTTAGTACCCCTGCTCACTGGGCCTATGAAACATTCCAAATACCATCTCAGCTCCCTGGGGAGTATACAGCTCAATGCTGCCATTTTGGCGTAAAGTGGCTAAATCAATCACAATAACCATCTCTGCCCTCAAAGGTACCCAATTACTCCTGGGTGGAGAGAGAGGCGATGAGTGACAAAGTGCCTTGCCCAAAGGCACACACACCATGACCCCAGGCTGGATTCGAACCTGCAACCTGTGGCTTTACCCGTGAACTACGAATTCGATGCTCTGAACTACAAGGCTACAGCACTCCACACTCACTGGTCCATGTGCCCTATCAAAAGCACAGATCTGTATCTGTTCTGGTTGTAGCGTACGGGTTTGACAAGTAGGAGGCAATGATGATTTAACAGCAGCTTGGGTCTCTTTCTTCCTCTGATCTGTCTTATTACTGCTAGGGATTCATGGGGATTGACGGAAAGAAGACCATTTAGGCTACTGTCAATTTATCATCATCTCTCCAGTAATGGATTGGACCTGTGCTCTGTGTGTTTATTTATCAACTATTATGTGGAAATCAATGCACATCAGCCAAGGCAGGTTTCAAATGAAGAAAGAGAGACATTGGACAGAGGTGGTAGGTACCAGTCTTGGAGGGTAAACTCTAGCTTCAGTATTTCCAGCGCACTTTTCAAAAGCATCAGATGTTCGTGTTTCTCAGAAAATGTCTTCTGGTGACTATGATTGCTTTCACGGGACAAAATTGCATGAAAGGAAATGTAGGAGATAGGGAGACCAGATAAAATCAGAAAGTCAGGGAGAAAACTGATGAAGTCGCTCACTTTTCTGAAAATTTCTCTGACTGCAAGGAGTTTGCCATATTCTCCACCAACGAATACCATCTCTTGCTGAATGAGTTCTGTGGCTGTATTTCTGAAATCAAAACCATAAAACACACTCAAAGCACCGTTAGAAATGACTTAAAGCAATAAATCCTGAGATTTCCGGAATACACAAGTAGACAAAACAGATATTTTGAATGGGATCTGATTTTCTAAAATACAGTAAATGGTGAGCTTTGAAGCTTTCATGGTGAAGGTTGCAAGTTTGCGGTAGCACCATGCGAAATATCTCTTTTTGAGTACGAGTGGTTCTCAAAAGAACTGGTGGGTACTCAACATTTCGGACAGAATGCTATGTCCTTTGCCAATAAATAGGTTTCCTGATTCTTTGCATGTACACAGTTTTAAAGGTTTTCAAAAATCCCTTGAGTTCCATTGAAATTAAAGAACAAAGCAAACAATTCAATACCAACCTCTGTCCAACCGTTACCATGACAACGCTGTCTAGGTTCAGTTTGCACCACTGCTCGACATCGTGGGTGAACGTTGCGCTGAACATGGCACGCCGCACGTGCGTGGAGTCGCAAGCCTGGTAGATCGTCGCAAGCTGGTCCCTGAACCCCGTCTTGCCTTCCTCAAACAGCTTATCTGATTCATCGACGATTAGCCACTCCACGCTAAGAAAACAAATTATAAGTATATCACAGAGAGGAACTGGTTGGAACTATTTTAGCATGAAGTGCAGATACCAAGTGAAACTTAACACAAATAGGAAGTGCTAGCGTCAACTAAACAGCTCAAGGACACATCGGTGTGAGGGTTGCAGTTCAGATTTAAACCCTCCACTAGAACTTCACCAACACAAAACATTAATGATGTAGATGCACCCTTTGCAGATATAGATCCGTAACACAAATTTGGAACACCAAGCCAGCAACCTTGAAACGGTAGTTGACAAAAAATTTACTAATGGCTGAAACAAAATTGTAAATTCTTTAAATGTTAAAAAAGTAGTAACTCACCTGTTGAGCTTGATTCCTGGGGGTTCCTGCTTCAGTAGATATACTAGTCTGTTGGGTGTTGTGACGAGGATGTCTACAGGAAATAATGTGGTTTAGGCTTTAGAATATCTCTTTATTGAAATGATCCCTTGAGCATTAGTTCTGTTACGTTACACATTGGCTCCATGGCAAGGACCTCGGCAGCATATTAGGCTATCTGCTCCATGCAAAAGTGCCCCCTCGCATGGTGAGTATTGGAAAGGCTTAAGTGACAATTCAATGTCGAGCACCTACACGAAGAACCTATGTGTTTTTGAAATGACTGGTGCCTCATATATGCCAGAACCAAGCACCTGCTTCTGGTGAGTTGCTCCAGAAAAATTCTTTTTGTTCAGGCGTAAACACACTTTGTTTACAGTGTACTGTGGTGTGGCTTTCTGAAGAAGTGCAACATGAACTACTTTGTGCCGAGTCCATTTACCATGTTGATTCTGCTGGGCCGGGTGACTTTTCATTTTATTTTGTTTTCAAAATTCTTTAAAAATTGACAATTTCATTCACTGGACATTTACACCTACACGAATGACTGTCTGGTGGCTACTCTAATCTGACAGACAACATCTATTGATGCCCAAGTATTTTAGCCAGGCCTGCCGCCTTGTAAAAAGAGCCCAGATTGTGCAGTGTTATGTAATTTTCTTTTGTTCCCCAAACTGGCACAGTGCGCAGCTGGTGTCTTTTCAAATGTGGAACAGATTAGCATGCAGCGGTATTGTATCGCTCATCACTGGAGCACTTTTGTCCCTGGTGGTAATCTGCTTGCGCTGAATGCCACAAACAGTGGTATAATCTTTCAAAACAATGATGGATTTCCTCCGCTATTGACAACTGAAAAAATGTTGGCAATTCCCAGCAGCTCAGTCTTTTGTTCCAAGTACGATCTTTTGTTACAAAGCCCAGCTCTTTTGTCCGACTTTGGGCTCCCTGGCTTCGTGTATAAAGCCTATGTGCCCGAAACCGGGTACCCCGGCACGGAGTGGTTAAGTGGGGCATCCACTTGGGGGAGGGGAGTTGCCCCTGGGGACATGCTTCCTTTTTTTATGAACTTGGCTTTCTTTTACTTTGACTTGAAAAAGTTAATAAAACTACGGCGCCTTCCTTTGGAGGAGAGTTTTTTAGCATTAAAAAAATGAACAATCAGTTCAGAAAAAATTCCCAGTTTTGCACCCACCCTGGGGCTCAAAAGCTGGCTGCTGTACTTGTTACATTGCCAAGATAATGACAGGACATTTCAACTCAACCAGGAACAAGAGCTCTCACATATTAAGGTGTCAGAGCCAGACTGACAGAGCAATGCTTTATCCAAATCAACAGGCTGCGGCAAGGAGGTAGTAGGCACAACAGGAAGTGCTTGAAGCCGCTAGCCAGTGGCTTCCCATAGGCACATGTATTATTTTCAGCCACAGTCACAACTTTTAGACCTAGCCGAATGGTAATCACTGTACTTTACCAAAGCCAACAATCCACTGAGATGAGATAATGAAGGAAATATCACCTTCATGGAGCACGAAAAACATGGCATAGAAAACTTATCTTGGAGATTAAGAAGATGACAAGTAGTAATAACCCACTCTACAGGGAGCAGCTAACAGGATTCAAACTGTGGTCACTTGGAGAGTAAGTGAAGTAGGTCAGGTCCCGCATCTAGAAGAACCAAAGAATTTAACTGGTGGTGGCATGAACTCACCAAACTTTTGGGAAGCCTCGGGACTGAATTTCTTGGCAGCTTTTGCTGTGCTCTCGATGAGGTGGATCCGCAGACCTCGTCCCTCGGCTAGTCGCTGGAACTCGCGGTAGGTCTGGCTGGCCAGCTCCCGAGTTGGTGAGACCACTATAGCTCGGAATCCCTTCTTTCTTGGCTCCTGCAGGTCCAAAATATACTTCTCCTAGTCCATTTTCTGTGTATATATGGCTTGTAAAATACGTGAACTCATCCAAGAAATATAACTCTCCCAAAAGTCTGTTGTTGGCTTTCCACGTGGCCTCATTGTTATTCTAAAATTCTCTGATAAATTTCGCTTTCAAAAAATTTTCTGTTTTCTGAAGTGTTACTGAATAATTTGTCAGAGCACCCGTGGCAACCAGGCCCACAATCTGAATCCCATTTCTGACGTCAATGGTCAGGAGCCTAGTTTCACTGAAAATTGAAAACAACCTCTACTGACCTTCAAATGGGCAAGGATTGGAAGAATAAAGGCTGCAGTCTTGCCGGACCCGGTGGGTGCGCAGGCAAGTAGCTCTCGCCTCTGAACCAAAAGACAATTGATGCCGATCAGAAAAGTGCCAAGGAGCTTTAACATTGCCAGAGCTGAGCAGGTTGTCGTGTCGTTTTCACCCACATTATGCAGTTTAAATGTTTGGTGAAGCTTTGTTATAAGCATGAGAAAAGTGATTTTGTTGGGGTCAAAAGATATACAATATAATAAAGGTTACTGTTCACTCTCCGTGGATTCCTACTTCAAATAGATTTGAGAACAAGTTGCATATGTTAAAGTTCACGTTGATATTTGGTCAATGCCTTTCGTTTCAAACTAGTCATACGTGGCATTATGGTGCAACTTTTGAGGCAACACTTAGCTTGATATACATTTTAATGAGAGGAGAATACTGAAATTTCTGAACTCAGGAGACCTGATTTTTTGTTGTTGAAATGTGGTCATATACCTGCTATTCCTAAATAAATGCGCACTAACTTGGCAAAACCCTGCAGTGACCTAATTTGTTCCTGGAGGGACCATGCTATGCTTCAAACTAAGCGCTATAACTGCAAGAGGAATGTTCAGAATGGTGAAATGCTCTTTTAGCTGGTAAACACCAAGAGGACAATTCTTTACATGTAGCATGACCGGTATCGCTTGCATCTGAATCTGTGTTGGTTCTACGAAGCCGGCTCGGTGGATGTTCTCGATGATGTCTGAGTGCAGGCTGTATTCAGTCTGCAGTTCCTGGAATGTCCCCACTGGATCGGGAATGTCTGTGCCCCAAACATGAATCTTGTGCTGCCGTCTAAATGCATTGACCTGGAAATGAATGTGCAATTAGCTGCTGTTACAATTCCAGGTGAGTTACAATTGTTCAAAACTATTGTGCATCTTGAAATCACAGGACAGGGAACAAGTCCATGTACTTTCTTTCATTTTTCTTTCATTTTTGCACACAGTTTGGTGGGAAACTCACATGTTTGCTGGTTACAGTTCTAAAATGAAGAATATATATTTCTGTTTTGTCAAGATTGTACTAACTGAGTATCCATTCCAACTTCATCTGGCATTGGTATACAAATTATTAAGGCAACTCCCTTCCATTGGAAGATTAAGAACTCCTTCAAAAATGTCCAATCCTGATTTAGAACTGGGAAAATTTCCTGAAATTTCTCTAAATGTCAAGTTATTACAGAGAACAAGCCTTTAAATAAGCCGTGTAAGTTCATAGTTTGCTGTTTTCATGTTTTGAATTTCTTTTTTTCCAGCTATCTAACGTACGTCTTCTCGCCTCCTCTGTGCCACCTTTTCTGCCGGCAACTTCCTGTTGTCCTCCCTTTTATTGTCAAAATGCAAGGATGTCATCAGCTGCATCCCTCCTCCATTCTCCGACATCTCGTCCATCCCCGCCTCCTCCTCATGTTTCCTCTTCTTACTCTTCCTTCTCTTGGATGCCGAGAGCCCCTCCTCCAACTTGCGTTTACTCCCTTCCGCCTCTGTTTGTTTGGGAGTAGGAATGGGCACAGGTGCATCCGTGCTGCGTCCATCTTTCGCTGGTCTGGATGAGAAATTTGTGGAGCCAAAAATGTCCAAAGCTCTCTCCAGCTCCTGCTTGGAGGCCCTTTTTGGGTTTGCTTTTACAATCTGGTATCACAGACAAGGTAATATCAATATAAATAAATTAATTATGCATGAAATCCTTACCTGAGATAAAAGCTTTATGCATGAGATCTACTAAGGGATGAAGGCATGAAAACTGCTTAGGTGTTATCTAAAAGTTAAACTATGCACAAAAACAGGCCATTGATTTCAGAATCATGAAACATGTTCTTTATGATACATTTTCAAGTTTGGAAAACAAAGTGAATAATTTGCTGGTTTTTATAACCCTCATGACCCTAAAACTACTTCTATCTCTCCACAAGAGGAACAAGGACGTCTGCAGTTCTAAGCTCACCAGTTACACATTAAAAAATTAACTGTTAATTGCAGTAACGGCAGAAAGACCAACGAAGACAGATCATGAACAATCAATCTTGCAGATTAAGCGATAGCAGAGCGCCATCCCAGACATGTTTAGTTATTTACATTTGATGACAATGAATGCACCAACGGTTCAATCGAGCTTATCCTAGAGGACAAAAGAAACGCCCTCTATTGTGATGTCATACACAGGGGGTCTATTAATTATTAATACAAATAAATTGTAAGTGTAAGCATTTTTAACATGCTTAAGATACAACGATGATTGCATGATAGTAGTATTTTAGTACATGTACTTCAAGCATGCATATTTCTGCATATTCTGGGTCTAGCCCTAGAATGCTCAGCCTTCAACTGTTAAACATGTCCACCCATGATGTTTATTACTAATACTAGTTCACTCAATTTTTTTTTCAATTGAATAATGTCCACCAGATGTAAAGTGCATACATATTACTTGTTTCTTTATCATTTCAATTTACTACCTGAAATTTTTCGGCATCACTTTTAAAACGCTTCAAATCAAACTTCAAGCCTGTGCCAAGTTTCCGGAACAAATCCATGGAAGTCGCCATTTTGAAATCCTACACGTGCCTAGTTTATCAATAGCGCCACCATTTGGCGAGATATCTTTAAATTCATTTCTAGTAACTAACTGTTTTCTGCTTGATAAATATTTGTGGATAAACAGTCGTCGTAAACGAACACCTGATGAGGCACGTGAACACCACATACATAATAATGATCGCAGGCGTGAAATTGCATTGAGGGACGAGGTATTTTCGAAATTTATCTGGTTCTTTCACTTAAAAAGTTACAGAAACCATGGCATCTCGCCGAGCATTGCACTTCGTTTTTAAGGTCGGCGATAGAACAAAAACTGCTGAGTTCTACCGGGAAGTGCTTGGAATGCAGGTAATTTTGCAGATTTTGAACAGTGGCCTGGTCGATCAGGTCTTTTACCGGACTGTGCGTGAGTTTGCAATGTCATGCTCGTCCATATACGCGTGACATAATTTCATAGTGTTACATTGTGGTAGCCTACCACTGCCAAATTACAGCGGTCCAGACTTTGCTGAGACTCGTAATAGCTCCATATCCATTTTTTTGTTCTACATTTACCATGCCCCGTGACGAGTGTGGCCTGGATACTCGCCTCGCAAGGATACAGCAAGGCTAGTATCCAGTCCACATGCTCGTGGGGCTGATCAGTTTAGTTGCCTCACCTTGATTAGGTAATCATCAACTGTCTGAGCCTGTTATTTGGTAAAGGCCCCGGATATTTTGTATTACAGGAGCAATTTCTATTTGAACACTGAAGCCAAATTTCCCGCTCTTGATTCCGAGGAGCCCCATAGTTTTAGAGAGGTCCCCAAAACATAAGGTTTGGCTTGCTGTCATGGCAGTGCAGGGAGGGCATGGAGGGAACAAGGAACCAAAAAAAAAATAACTCAATTTTTATTTTGTCATTATTTTCTCATTTTAAAAAGACATAGCATGAGTGGTATTGTGCAGTGCCTTTGAAAAAGTTGTAAATACTTGTGTATATACTTATAGATTGTGGCTATACTCCAAAATTGTAATCATTTTGTGCATTTGTTGGTTAGTTTTTGAGACATGAAGAATTTGAAGAAGGATGCAAGGCTACATGTAATGGGTAAGTATATGTCAGTATTTTTATCTGTGATGTCATCTCCATTCAAAATGTGATTTCCACAAATGCAAGGGTTCCATATGCGGATATAGTGGCATACATGTACTTGCCACCTCACCTTTTCTGTTTCATTGAAGACAAGTCCGTTTAACTTGGAAAAACTGAAGCTGTCCGAGGAAAAGCCAGTTTAGGTCACATTGAAAACTTGTTGGTATCTATTCAACTTGAGAATCAATGGGGGTCAGATACAGAACTCTCTCCAATTCTACATTTGTCTCCTCGGTTGTTATCATAAGACAATATAAATTATTTAATTCCATATTAGAGTTGGTTTTCTTCCTGCGAAATTATTATATCTGCATGTGATATTACTGATATTGAAACGAAGACTCTGCCATACAAAGCTTCAAATCTCGTTTTTCACCCTGTATTCATCACCTTTCATTTTCATTAACTTTTGTTCCAAATAAGAGTCATCGTTATTATTAGTTTGTACTTTGAACTCTCCAGCTCCTGCCTGATATTGTCTGTCATAATTATATTTATTTTGCTGTTGAGGCCATACGACGGCAAGTGGAGTAAGTCAATGGTGGGCTATGGGCCGGAGGACGGCCATTTTGTGACAGAGCTGACTTACAACTACGGCATCAAAGACTACAGGCTGGGCAATGATTTTCAGGTACATCATTTTTTTATTAACTTCTCACGGAGTCAATGAGAAGAGGGCTCTTGAATATGGAACATTATTTGGGGACAACAGGAGAGCAAAAACATGGAAGGAAAAACCACAGATGGTAATCCTCGGAAATTTGTAACAGTCATTGTAACATATGACTGTAACATGCATCTCACATGGAGTAGGGGGACCAAACCAGGCCATGTGTCCCTTACAAAAAAACCGGTTTTTTTTGTGTTTGAAATGTAACTAGAGAGAAAGACAACAGTTAGATTTGTTCCCAGAGTGTGTAAATTGCCCCAAAATTTAGCCGTGCACGTCAAATACCCATACATATTACTCTTTAAAAAATTGTCATATTATTTGGCCTCACATAAAAATTGGTGCCTATTCTCCCCCCCCCCCCGAAACTTGGAGGGGGAGTAAAGCTAAGGAAAGGGGTAAGCCTAACAAGTGCAGTTTTTCAGGGGATAAGAAATAACTTTCCTCCCTTACATGTGTCTCATCCTTGACCAGCCCAGGTTTTGATGTCAACTGGTTTTTTTTTTAGAAAGAATGGACTTACGACATGTAACATACTTTAATCAGGCAGACTGTGGTATAGTTTTTACATTGTTATTAACCATTTCGTAGTTTAATTTTGTCTTGAACTTTCTTTTAAATTTCCCGCATGCTGTCAGGGTATCACCATACAGTCCAACAAGGCTGTGGAGAATGCGCGTAGTAAGAACTGGCCCTTGCTCCCTGTGTCTGATGGACTCTACAGCGTGGAAGCCCCTGGTGGATATAAGTTCTTTCTCTTGGACCAGCCACTACCAGATGGAGGTATGCCCAAGCGGGAAAGATCATTTCATGGCTGGAAATAACAGTTACAAGCAATTACTGTAATATTTGTTTCCAAAGAGCTGGACCTGCTTGAAGACCTGAGATAATGAGGTCCAGCAGAGGGGGAGGGGACAGTTGGAGTGGAATGGGGGGGGCAGCTAGGGTTCACAGCTAGCAGAAGGA
>NW_019091383.1:76468-118320 GCF_001949145.1 Acanthaster planci | reverse complement strand
TAGCAGCAGTAGATGAAGATTTCAAGCCAGTTTGTGACCTCTTTGTTACCCCCGGTCACCATTCTTATAAAGTTTTCTCTGATTTGTTGAGAATACGGGCGATTCACAAAAGTGCGCCACTAAGAGTTTGCAACACGTTGGCCAATCATAACGCGCGAAATTTGTCGACCCTTTCCAAACGCGCATTGGGTCGACAAATTTCGCGCACTGTGATTGGCCAACGCGTTGCAAACTTTTGGTGGCGCACTATTGTGAAACGGCCGTATTTGAGACATATCATATCAAGCACTTTTTTAATGTTTTATTTTCTGCCACTTGCTGTGAATATAACCACAGATTATTGGACCAAGCTTTGTGGCATGACACTCTATGAACAGACAACAAATACAGCATTACTGGGTTTCGGTGACAGTCAGTGTAAACTGGAACTCAGGGACATGGGAGGTGAGATCGATCGAGGCACTGCGTATGGACGCATCGCGTTCTCCTGCCCCCGAGACCAGGTAACTTCTTGGCATTTTACAACCCCAGATAGTCAATACCCCATGTGCTAATGTCAAACCGTAGTCTTGTTGGACATTGACAGATTCAGGACAACACAGGCCAGACAACTGAGTTTGAGGTCCTAAAATTGATGGGATTTCAAAGAAATTGCCATCAGGTTATGCATAATGTCAGATTTTAGAAGATTCAAGACAATGTCTGAGGGGAGTTCGCTTAATACACGAAATGGTTTTTGACATCCTCATTACAATGCCACATACAATTGCTTCAGTGCCTGTTAATATACAAAGTTACTTGAGTAAAACAAGTCATGTCTGAAGACAATAAATCCTGACACCATGTCAGTTTGTCATGTAGCTTAATTAAAAGCAGGCTCTGTGGAAGTTGTTTCCATCTTTTGAATAATTTGCATCTTGACCGTTGTTAGTGATTTGATAAAACAGCTGCCAGGTATTGAGAGTTCTATGAAGGAGGCTGGTCAGACCATTGTCACACCGTTGATCAGTTTGGACACACCGGGAAAAGCCACTGTTGAAGTTGTCATTCTTGCTGACCCGGTAAGTTAATTGCTTGGCTTTTCACCTTTTTGGGGTCAAGGAGACTCTGTTTCTAAATACCTGAATTCGTTTTATCATCATTAAAGATTATGTATTCTTACAAATCATGAGTGTTACAGTCAAAGTTTAATTTGTCTTCTGCACAGTTTCTTCAAATAGGTGACCGAGACCAACGATAAGGTGCCATCTCAGTTTTGAAACAGTTTGTTTTGATGCCAATCAAATTAAGTGTTTACCCTCCAAACTCTATTTTAAAAACTGTAACAAAAACTTCTCCTTTTTTTTAACCACTTTTGAAAATTATTTTATTTTCTTTTACAAATTAACCCAAAAGTGGGTCTTCAGATGTTCTTAATTTCTGAAATGTTTGCAATTTGTAGCTTTATAGGCAGTGGTTAATGTTTGAAAAATTGTCCAAATTAAGCGGTGCCTCTTAATACAAAAGGTTACTCTTACTACATGTAATATCAATTTCAGGATGGCCTAGAGATCTGTTTTGTTGGGGATGAAGCTTTCCGGGAACTTTCACAAGTCGACCCCAAAGCCGACCAACTGCTGGATGAAGTAAGATAATTTTGATGACTTTATTGGCTTTTTATTAATTTAATTCATGTTTACTCCAAGTAGCCTGCTCCGTGGTTTGGCATTTGTTGTGATTTAGCTGAGAGTAACCAAGGAAGGAATTTTCAGTTTTTGAAGTCAGCAGAAAAGTATGGAACACTAGTCCATCTACACAATGGGGTAGGGATTGGAAAACTCAACCCACCGACAGGATAGCCTTGACAGGGACAGATGGAGGTTGGGGAGGTGGGGCTAAAGACAGGGGCTCTGTTTGTTGGCCTAGATGTCTAATTTCTTTGTGCTCATGTTGAACACATCTTCGACCTAATTTCTTTGTACAAATCTTTCTAATAGGCAATCAAGGCAGACAAGAGTGACGAGTATTTCGCAAAGCATCCAGAGAGGAAAGGAGTGGCTAAGTAAAGGAGCTCGGTCATTTTTTATTTTCTTTTCCTGTTATAGCTATCTGGAAATTTGATTGTATTATGAGAAATTAAACTTTGTCCAGTTAAGTTTTATTGATACTTTGAGGGCCCATTGTGTGCCGCTCATTAGAAAAATTGCAAAGCCATTTCATTTGTAAAGAGATGGAAATTGGAGAAGGCAAAAAGAAAGAAAGAAAAAAAAACAGGGTAAAAAGAGACAGACAAAAATTGATGATATTGGTCATCTTAACTTGTCATGCTGCACCTCTAGAGGGCAGTATAATGGTTTGGAAGAAGACAGAACTGTTGACAGATGAATGTAGACAGAGTCGTATTGGGTACAAAATGGCTCCTCGATGAAAAAGTAGGAGTGAGATAAGTGCATACGGTGATTGTTGGATCAAGGAAGCCATTTTGTGTCCAGGTTTCAGTATTGACTCACGGTTGCAGCTGTGGTGCTGCTGCAGAAACCACAATATCTTGACCTGCCCAAGGACAGAAATGGTAGATATTGCAATAAGGGACTGTTTACATTCATTTTTAAACATTTTTTTTTTGATTCACTTATTGATTGATTGATTGATTTGATTGGTCTGTTTTCCTTTGTCGCACACAGTTTGTCAATAATGGGGTTTGTAATGCATTCCTTTGCCCCATTTTTTTTGCAGTTTCATTTAATTTGATTCTGTGGTAAAACTTACAATTACATCTGGATTGTTTTTGTAGATTATTAATACTAATTACCCTTTCATACTTTCATATTTGACTTGCACGTATTTTGGGAATCAATGCAGAAATGGCATACATCATCTGGCTTATTATTTGCTTCGCATTTTTAGTTAAGTTTACTCGTCAAAAACCATAGCCAGTTTCTTGTAGCGACATATTTTTCTGTAGACACAAGGGACATTAAAGGATTGTATTGTATTCAAACCATCCAGAAGAAAATAGCTGGAAAGTATTTTTGAAAATCAAAGGGGCTTACTTATATCTCAAAGCAACTTTTCTCAAACAAGTAAGCTTTACACCCAAAACAACACTTTAAATGTAATTTTTAGTAAATTACCCAAAGAAACCAATTTTTATTTTGATTGTTGTTTGAATGAAGCGGCTACTGAATTATATATTTCCATTAACACCAACAGAATTCATAATAACCCTTTCCTTCCCCTGTGTAATGATATATTCATGTCTTTTGAACTTGGCTGCATTTTAAATCGTAAAATAACTTCAACAGATATCATGAAGCCTTGTGATCGTATTTGTTTGCCTTAGTCAATGAATAAATGATTCCATGTACATTGCATTACAAGCTCCTGCCTGTTGTGTGAGTCTGTATCGTAGGGAATTAGGGGAATTGAAGAGCTTGGAGGTAATATTGCAGTTTTCCTCCTATGATTTTTTTTGGGGGGGGGACCTACGTGTCTGTGTTCAGCTGGAACTTTAAAAATAGTGAAGCAATTAAAACCTTTTTTCAACAATGTGCATGTTTGTGCAAATGAAAAGAAAAAAGGAAAGGGAAAAGAAAGGAGAGCTCCACAGGCATGGACCATTTTGCAGTGAGAGATTTGAAAAAGAAATCCTGGGGTTTTTTTTCTATGTGCGCTGAACATTTTTGCCTGAAATACTGTGAACACGCCTCTTAAAATACACTTTGATTAATACGATTAAACGTGTGGCTCGTGTCGCATGGCTAAACCCCACGATTGTATGTTCAATCTACACGTTTAATAAGATCAAAAACCTCTCTTGTCGATGGTGCTGGTACCTTGTATCCACTGCCTGTCTTTAAACAATGAACAAAACCGCACTGGGCAGGTATCAGTCTGTACTATTATAATTTGCCCCGTGTGCACACAGTACACATAATACAACGAACACATACGCTAGGCTGTCATTTGTGTGGCTGTGAAGTGCTAAATTTTGTCCGTCCAAAAGCCTCTTGAATTTTGTCAGATCGCTGGCTTGCGTCACTGGTGTCTAGCACATTCGTAGAATTTATCCTGTTTCAGTGTTTGGAGGCGTGTCAACATTTGCTTGTGAGTATATTTTACGATATTTGCTTTTTTCTTTAAATTTGTGTAGGCACAACATTGGTGATCAGACGTCATTGCACTCCAATTGCAGTAATCAGCTGTCTGAGTGTTCAGCGCAATCTTGAAACTTGCACAAAATCATTGTATTCCATCCTGAATTGATTTGCCTTTGACTAAAATCCATTCAAAGGATAATCAACTCAGGAAGGGGGAGTACAATCAAATTGAGAGTCTAGATTGCGCGCGCTGAATATCATGCGTGTGACATAAAATGCAGCCCAGCCCCAGGCACTCTGGCACCAGAGACTAGTGTGGCCCAAATATTGCTGCACTGTACATGTACATGTACACTCTAGTGGGCCTAGTATAACACTAGTCCAAGTTACTTGAACCATACTTGGACTCTACAAATCGCCTTTTTAAACATAGGCCTATTCAAATGTTTAAAAAGGGGATTCATAGAGTCAAGTTACTCAGACCATGCTCAGACTAGTATAACACGTATTAAGACATTGTAAGGCCTGCTAGAAAAGCTAGATATTGCTAAGTCCAAGTAACTTGGACCCTATAAATCACCTTTTTTAACACTTAGACATGTTTGGGCAATAGTGGGGTCCAAGTACATGTACCTTCCATAGGCGTTTATGGCATTAGTCCGCTGACGACTGATTCCTGAGCGCCACAATGTCCAGTGTACAGTTTGTGTGTGATCACAGCTACTTGACATACGGCGCTCAGGAATCAGTCATTGGCGTGCATATGCCGACTTGGCATGCTTTTTGTGAATGGTCCGCTAGAGGCCAGTGCACCGTGACATTGTCTCCAGGACATTAACATACAGTTCAAATCGCCATTTGAACAAGATGGCATCATCACACTCGACGACGAGACCGTTTCCGATTTGATGAGGAAATTTATCTTTTCTCCCCTAAAGTGAGTAAACCCTATCATCATTATTGGAATCTCCAATTTTCACTTGACCCTAAGCCGAGTGCATTTAAGACAGTTTAAAGATCATTTTGGAGGTGAATTCAGAGGATTTTGACTCGGTACGAGCTATCGATATTTTGAGAGAATGAATTAATGGAAGCAAAAGCCTCTGGAAGGTACTTGGACCCTACTATCGCCTGACCATGTCCAAATGTTAAAAAAGCCAATTTGTAAGGTCCAACTTACTTGGACTAAATATTGCTAGACAGTGTGTTGTTCTAGGCCTTGGCCCGGACTTGTCAGGTTTTTCAATGTGCATGGTCTCTCTATTTTACTGCATGATTTTAGCCACTTCCACCATCAGCCAATCACCAGTTTTTCTAATTCACAGTTGTGGAAGATTGTTTTATTTAAGTTACTGCAGGAAAAAGTAGGTGGGGTACATGTACATGTATGTATATCAAGTAGAATTCTTTCCAAAGGAAGTAAAGTTGGAGATTACGTGGAGGTTAAGAATTACATGTACGGATACGGACATCACTAATTTTCACGTGCAGTGGTTTACTAGCCATCAACAAGTGATAACGTGCCCCCAAATTTTGCTGGGGAAATGTTGAAATATTCACTTAGAAATCACCCAGAACTTTTCAGACCATGGGGTTCATGCACAGGATATCAAGTGATGTCCGAATATAGAACTCTTTCCACTCGGAGAATCGACTAACTGCCGCAGAGCGATTGTGATGAGAAAATGAGAAAGATAACAGAACTGAGAATATATGTCAGGATATGAAAATGTTCCAGGGAAGAAATGGGCCAGCATGTAACGATTGTTTCCAACAACAATGGCCAGTACAAAAAGCCAAAAACAAAAAAGTAATGCACCAACTTACATTGTACATAAGTTGATTATGGTACACATGCATGACTTGTTACATGTACATGTACTTGCAAGACAGAAGTGAATTCAAAGTCAGATGAAAGACTGGTGATTCAAAGAAAGGGAAAAAAAATCTTAGAACTTAATTCAATTTCCAAATGGACTGTCAAAACACCACAACAAACCAGACTTGATTGCAAGGAAATACCTGCCAACTGTACAGTGTGGCGTAGATACATGTGCATGTATAAACAACTGGAACAAAAAGCTGAACAAAAAGAAGTTGAAACACATAATTGTTAATTTGGAAAAAAAGGAAGGAAGAAATGCAGAGAGCAAATCACACAAGTCTCATTTTTTATTGTGAAATATGTGTACGCATCAGGTTTAAGAATCTGAAAGATTTCTCATACAAAGGCGCAAGGAAGGTTCGAAAAGGGTGCGTGTGCAGTGCATGTACATGTATTGTACGAAAATATGGTACTAATATTACGCACCTACTCAGTTTGTGCAATGTTGAACTTTCATTGATTCAGTTTTCCAGAAATCCTGCTCAATTTGTGCAGTATTTTAATTTTTTCATCACAATTCAACATTTCAGATATTCGAAGTCTGTGGTGAAAAACATGTAGTTTACTCTTCTAGAAAGTGCATAAAAACTGATACATGAATTACACTCCGTGTTATTCTTGAAGGGAATGTAAACATGGGCCAAATATATACATGTAAATTTGACCATTTTTGTTCCTTATTACAGTAGGGTAGTTTCGTGCAAGTGGCACTATGCCTTCCAAATTCAAAGTCATATTGCATCATTCATAATTGTAAAGTTTTGGAAAGAATCTCATTCAGCAGCTAGCAGCTGGATTGGCAGGGAAGGGGGGTTGAAATTCAGAAACATGATTACTACCTGCAAAGTGCCATTTCATTAACCCTGTCGTAGATGTATAGTGTAAACTTTACTCCGTACAATAGTACTGATACATTGATACCTCTACGTAAGATAATTATTCTGTAGGTTAAATAAAAAACATTGTGACTTTCCTAAAGGGGTGATTTAAGAAAATGTCAAAGACCGCACATGTCCATACATGCACTTTAGTATTTAATTTTCATCAGCTGAAGTGTCAAGCTGACTCCTTCGTGGGAAAATAACCTATGGGTGTTTCCTAATAACCAACCCTTTGCTCAGTTCGGAAGCTGATTAACGTGGATGAAAGGATAAAAATGTTAAATCTTTTGACAAGATTACAACAGAAGTCACTTTGCAAATGGGAACCTGCGACACAGTCTGTTTTGTTTATCCAAACCTGGAATGCATTTGTTAATAACTCCTGGCGGCAGCCCAATATGTTTTGCTGTACCTACCGACGCACGTACAAACCGGTACGTGTTCGTGTACCATACTTTTGTACATGTATTATATTGATCGTTTGCCATATTTCTGCAGAAGAGAGAGGTCCACACACACAGGAATGGAATTATTTACTCCGTAGGTTCTTATCTTCTGCTTCATGTAGCAAGGCAGTGTAACGGTAACCATAGCGTCAGCAGAGCGAGTGTAAGAAGCTGTAATTTATCTTAGCTATTTATGGGGCTTCAGTGTACTATTCATCAGAGTCTCTGCTGTAAATATTGACGCGTTGCAGAATTCCGGAGCTCTATCAACTGCCATCGTCGCTGAAGGGCAAATATCCACAAATTTTTACGGTAATCTCGTAGCAGTTGGTGAGAGACAAAGTGTATTATAATTTAGCACTGGATTGAAAAAGTACATGTGTTTGGCTTCAATTGTGCATTTACATACATGTGTACATGTACATTGTACATGTCCATGTACACGTATGCACCTGAATTGTTGGCTGCTGTTTAACATTTGCCAGCAGGAACCTTGTGCAGACACAGTGTGAAGTCAGTTTGATTTTATATGTGCCCAAAAGTAAACCACATACTTTTCATGAAATAATTTAATTCACTTTTTGTAAAAAATAACTTGGCTACCGGTAGGTAAAGGTTTGATTGAGGAACTTACATGTACATGTACCGATACATACATGTACATGTATTTGAGACAACTACCGTGCATACATAAACAGGTGCATATATCTTTTGGTACTAGGTTGTTATTTTTCAATTTATACTCTTCTGGGTCCGGCATTCTTTATTTTGTCAGCTTTGCAATAATATGTAATTTGAGAAAAAAGTAAATTGTGGGACTTAAAGATTTTCACAATATTCCTTACCTGTGGGTACCTGCGCAGGTCAGGTCACGTAGAGGTGCAGTGGCAAGTTACGTACGGCATGTGCATCGGTACATGTGCCATACAGTATTATGTTGATGATACCATATATGGACAGTGAATATGGAAAAATACATTTATACAGTACCTGTACGCCACGTACTGCTATAAAAACTACATTTACAGTATTCCCTTATGAACCATGCTAAAACTTAACCATCTCAGATGCTTGTAAAGTGGAGAGAGGGAGGCATCGGTTTCATGCACAGTGGAGAAGTATCCAGGAAGCTTCCTGGCCAGACATTGTAAGGAGAGATTATAATTGCATTGCACTTAGACGGTTATGATTAAAAAGATTGTGCCTCTGCCCAAAGAGTGCGTGGCGATTTCCTCACCATGCTTACTGTAGTCTGCTCTACCAGTACACGTTCATCATTAAATGCGGACATGTGGATGTGTGGACATGTTGGTACTTTTCCAATTTCCTGGGGTAATTTGTTGAGCCAAAGTGCTGTCCGTCTGACTGTAATTAAACACCATGAAAAGTACAAGACAATGCAACCACATTGACAAGTATATAGGGCACCACAGCTTACATAAACAGGGGTTGAATTACATGTATGATTCAACCCTTGAATTGTGCTTGTAGAAAACCCACAGCAGTGTGGCACATGGATAGTATTTCATGGTTGCAAATATGGTTTTTGGTGCTACTTACATGTACAATTTCACTGGAATTGTGGTTTGCAATGAACCATAAATAAGCCAGGCTGCATGTACATGTAGACACTTGCGGCAGCTGAACCATGCCAAATTTTGAATATTGGGTTCATCATTATTTAAGCAGCTCAACTGAGAAATGAATTTGGGACTTCATTGAAGAAATGGATTCCACTTAGCTTTTAGGTGCATGTAGAGCATGATCAACTTGCTTCATGGTGTCATGTGTAATGGAGCAGGTAACTTTGTTTTAACTTGTCAGGTAAAAAACAAAATTACATCTACATTCGTTCTATCATTCTATCATTAAGTGGTGGATTTGAAAATACATGTACAGTAAGTTCCATGCACAGGTGTCCACAAATTTCCCATCATGCATTTCAAAACAGCTTGATACAGGAATAGGTGATTTCTTCTTGGGAGTACATGTCCTCCGGTTTTGAATTGCCCCTATTATGGTGATTTACATGTACCAGGACATGTATATTAAAATATTGAAAGAAACTCCTTTTTTGGAAAGACCGGAGTAATGTTTCATGTACATGTAAGTGGTCAGTGGAATTTATAAGCTATACATGTATACATGTACTGTACACATTCATGTATACATGTACATCCAGACATGACACAGCATATTACACTTGTAAGTGCTGACGTACACAACTGCATTTTGTAATTTTTCAAAGTGAATCCCCCTTGTCAGCCACCCAACCTCTGGGTGCCAAAACAAGATTGATTACCAAGAGAGGTTTACAGGTACCGGCACCATGCATAGACGGCTCACTGGGTTATTACTTTTGCAGATTTTGCTGGTGAATTTCTGTCTGCAAGCGTAGTGCATGTCAGGCCACATACTTGTGCTGGGTAGACCTATCACAGATAACATAAAATGGGACTGCAGTGTGGAAGATAGTTTTCATGTCAATGTAGCACTTTAATTTTTCAATACAGTAAGGGTTTATTTACAGCAGAACACACATGGCCGTTCACACCTGATGTGTTGCTTACTAAATGGGATACTGTATTCATTTCCCTCTACACAGTAATTAAGTCTATTTGAAAGTAATACTTGGTATAAATTTAAGTTCCCAGCAAGCAAGGATCATCATTATTCTCAAAGGTCACACCCAAAATTATGTTGACAATTTTCTCTCCTGTTTCCAGATTCCACTTTGGCAACTGCTCCCAGGTGGTTTGCAGAATTTCCCTACCTGTCTTTCTACATATTTGAACGTTCATGCCCATAAACGGTGCCGCTACTAACATGGGAGAATTTGTTGGCGGGAGCGCGGTGGATCGGTGGACTTGCCCAAACGACAGACAGCTTGCCCTCCGGGCGAAGTGAGTATTTGAGTAGAAACTTCAGCTTAACTTTTCCCAGGCCATTTTCTCTACAACCTACACATGTCCAAGTACAATAGTAGGTTATCGATCTGAGATAAGAATCCATCATGAAAATGGGGTGATCAGTATGCTGTGATATGACTAGCTTGATGGATAGCCAATCCAAAAATACTTATCTTGACAGATTTATGGACATTTTCTCGGATTTTTCTACATAAGCCATGTAAGCATTGCCAGCTGTCTTCATGGATGATCTCAAACTCATTCTGAATAAAACTAATATTGCACTTTATAAAAAGTTCAGTTGAAATGTAAATCAAGAGCTGATATCTTTAAAGTGAGCAAACTCAGACAGTTTCCTCTCTTTTCTTGCAGTGGCCCAATGCTCAAAATCCACAATCAAACACAAAGGATTAATTCACTGGGTCAAATAAGTCTCGTACAGACGATTGTGCTTGTTTCAAAAGTTACGACCTTTTCTGGCACATTTTAAAGTACATGTACCTTCTGCATTCTTCCAGTTAAAATGAGGGAGTTGTGTCAAATCAATTATTCATCCTAATTTGAACACCTATCGCTAAACGCAGGGGGGGGGATGTGACACGTTAGGTCATGTTTGTAATTTATTTTTTCTCTTCTCCTTGAAGGCTGGGTTCCGGGTGGTCCTTCCACACCTCTGCTAGCAAATACAAGAAAAGTGACACGTTGAGCAGGGAAGAACAGGAGACCATCTTGGGTGTGATTGAGAGAGCGGACAAATTGGAAGTGGCAGAACAGGAAAGAATAGGGTAAGACCGTCAGGAGCCCCTGAACAAAAGCAGGTGTGGAGGGTTTGTGGTTGTCAGGTTAGGTGGCGATGCGTGGACATTGCTGTGATGCAAGATGTGTGCATTGCATCTTGAAATTGTGTTTCAGAGTAGAGAGATCGTAGCAACAGCTTAAGAATGTGGGAGTTACATGTACAATTTGGATGCTGAGAAAACATGGAGGTATGCCTCTAATTTTTCCTGCACAGCCATGTTAGTAAAAAGATTAAGATAGCTGCAGCTACAAGCATGAGGAAAAGGATGTTGTGGCAAATTTACAAAACAAGTGAATTCATCAATATGGACAAATAACATCACTGTTATTGATTTAATAACTTCATCCTTTTAAATTTATTCACTTAAGGATTTTTTCTTAATCTACTTAAACCCAACACTGAACTTACCCATTTGAAAATTGCACTAAATGGGACAATGGATCTACATGTACATGTATATGTACATCCTTGGTCCATTAAAATCAAATGAAATACCAGGTGTTGGATTTTGGCAGATTCAGAGGGGTTTGGGATGGTAACCTTTTGACTATATATCCCTGATTTATTGTATGCCAGTAATACTGTTCATTGGTAATTGCCCATAAGAAAGAGTTTTAAGCCGTAAAGCAATATAAATGTAAGTCAGCCTCAGATACATGTACGTAGACTCATTGCCTCGATGGCTGATTTCTAGGTTATTTACACAGTGGTTTATTACGGACAAAGTGACGATCCAGGAGGCTTAGCGTTGCTCAGCCAACACAATTACGTTAAGTGTGGAAACAGATTATTTCACTGCAGCGCGGAGCGTGTACCACATGCAGCCCAGGCCCTAGACAGCGCCGGCCGCAATAATGCCGTAATGGACTGCACTAATGGCCTTAATGGGAGAGGCTCATATAACAGTGTGTTGAAACTTGGCTTCTAGGAAGATCACTTGGTGTGATCTTTATAATAGACTGTGTTGGGCAAGAGATCACGTGGTGTCGGGCCATTTTGTTCAGGTTTGATCTTTCACCAGCAGTGGCAGAATTAAAATCTGATTTTTGCATTTTTACCTGTGGACTTCTTGTTCTTATTTTGTACCTAGATTTTTTCCTTTTTGCATTGTCTTTGTAATAAAGTTCTTAAAATACAATATACAGTGTATATCTGTGACTTCATTTGAAAAAAAAGATACATTGTTCTGATTATGAAATTTCAGAGAAATTTAAATTGAAAATTCCCAGGTTATTGCTAAAAATTATTTGAGTTCAAAGAGTATGACACAGAAATGGTAAAATTTATACAACATAAAAGTTCTACAAGAACCACTGATAATTAGAATATTTAAACAGATTTGTAACATTTTTCATCCATTGGGTTAAATTAGTATTCATTTCTTGAATTTCTAGTACATCATTGGTCTAATCAAGACATTCTAATTCGTTTTTTCAGTGCAACAAGGCCATATCTCAAGTACAAAACGAATTCGGACATGTGTACATTGTAGAAATGATGCTGCCATAATGTATCAGCAGCAGCAGAAAAGTTGAAGACATAATTTAACATCCAGCGAATTTTGTAAAAGACGCCATGAAAACCATCCATGGTAACCACGGCCAAATTGCTGCTAACGTGAAAAAGACTCAGTACCATGGTTGTGGAAGAAAATGGTTGTCCCGTACATCCATTTTGGCAAACTCTTGTAATGTTTTTTTGGAAGGCAGGATGTTTCCAGAGATTGATTGTACTTGTAAGTGATTACTTGTTTGCATAGAAAGTCCTCCTGCATGCAATGATGTCATGTTGTGATGCATTGGTATTCCTGGCTGTATTGGAGTGCGCTGAGAAAGGACCACTCACCCAACATGCTAAATGCCGTGTTTGTCCTGGCCACAAACATCCCTGCCAAAACACGTGGCTCATCAATCGGTGGTTGCTTAGCAGCAGACTGCATCCGTTACCATGAATGGACCGTCTGGTAGAGGATATTGGACATTGATTTGTTCCTGAATGTACATGAAAAACAAAAGCCTACATATAGGCCCTCGTTCTTTCTTCTTGTAAAATCTGTGGCTTGATTAAAAAAAAAGAAGCAATTGCCAAAGGTGACTTTTACAGTTCCACATTACATGTATATCCCTAGCAGCATCAATGTGTAAACATCTCACCAGAGGGTTTATGTGTGCAGTTAATAAAATCTCTATTTCACAGACATGTAGTATTTGCATGTACATGTGCATATAAGTGTACCTTGAGGGAAGACAATCAGCACTGTGTCTACATCATAACGTGAATCATTCATTGCAGCCAGCACCCTATACATACATACATACATGTATACATGTACACGTGCATGTTTGTTATCTGTGCATGTACTGTACATTTACTGGTATGTATGCATTTTGATCTGATGAAGTTGGCTTGAAGAAATTTATCATTTGCAGAACTTCTGGAAGACTGGAAGACTTCTATTTGCACTTGTACATGCAAAAAGAGGATTGTTTCATTTTGTTTCATAGGGGTTTGCTATACAACAATGGAAACAGTGTTTACAAAAAATATCACATTGGTCAAGTTCTTTACAAGCAAAAGGAAACATGTTTATAATGAACTAAAGAGTGCACCCCAAAATAGATTTCTAAACAAAGATTGTTTATCCCAGATTTATGCAGTGACCTTTGTATATGCTCCTTTCATTTACAAATGCAGCGTTTCAAAAGAAAAAATGATTTGTAATAAAAAGTTTGTATCTCCTTATCAAAAAGTGAAAGGGTTATCACTTTTACTCTTTTCTATCATTTGGTTCGGTTTGATTTGGTTTATTTCCATACATCATAATTAGAACATAAAGAAGCAATGTTATTACAGAATGAAATAATAGATGATGAGTGGTGAATACCTGACAAAGCGAAACGCTTATTCATGGCCTGGTTCCTTGTTTGTTAGAATAAAATCCATATTAGGCTATAATTACTAAATACAGAAGAGAAAATAAAGAGAGTAAGAAGGTACAGATGAACGTTAGATTTAGCAACATTTTCTCTGTCATAACATCTTAGGAATGATACAATTCGAGACATGACTGTTTCATTATTAATGTTATAAATGCACAGTAGAAATGTCATACGTCCACAAAATATATGTACAACATAGATTAAATAAACTACATTACACTGGAAAGGAGGATCTTCTTCAAGTACTTTTAAAACCATGTATACTTCTAAAGTGTGGTATTGGGGTGATTTTATTCCAGAGCAAACGACCTTGATGTCGAACTGTTTTAAGAAACATTGTAGTTCTTGCCTTTGCAATATGAAACTTGGCTGCTTACCTAGTATTACATGAGTGGACTTCAGTGTTCCTCAGAAACAGTGATTTGGTTGAAATGATTACAAAGAGAAAACTTTTGATGTGTGAGATCAGTGGTCTTACATAATAAACAAGAAATTGTCAGCCTGCGTATAACAGTACTGTACATGTACGTTTACAACATTTTCAGTCAGTGGGTAGTCACGGTGTACGCACGCACATAAACCAGTAAGAGCCATGAAACTAGAGTCAGCACGTTTTATCCTACCGTAGCTCAGGGCACAGTGTGCCAATTTACCAGTTTGCCAAACTCATGTAGAATTCATGATGGGCTGCCCCACATAATAACAGATTAGGCCCACCGTAAGAAGGTACACATGTACATGTGCATATTCTTCATGTGTTGGCCACAGCTCAAAATCCACTTCAATATTACAAATAACATCAACAGAAGATACCTCTGTCCGTGTGCAGTACTGTAACATGCACACATGGATGACATCGTGATACCGGTAGTTCAGATCTTGAATTGTTTTGGCTTCGTTCCTTCTGTCTTTGTGCCATCGTGGAGACATGCTCTGTCTGCAGATCTAATTGTTTTTATTGAGAGCCCTTAAGTGAAATGGAAATCGCCGATGTGGAGAAAAGACATCACCCATCTGCATGGTAATATGTGGAAGGATCACAGTGTTGCCTGGGGATGGGAACTAATGAGCTTACTTTGATGTATCACTAGGCCTGTACTGTTAAGGGGACACGTTGGTTTCAAATCTCGCAAAGCATGCAAGTTTTAGGCTTTTTCGCAAATGATTGATTTTTGTTGACAGATGTACATGTCATGTGCAACTGTAATCTGGATATTTCACACAGAGGATGTGTTGAAAGCATGCAATGATGTTTATCTCCCCACTATACTGGTACCCTTCTGTATGTTCTGGTTATAGACATTATAAACACATGCGTACATGTGGCGTGTAATTTCCTCTCAGTTTTAAAGTTGTGTGCGTGGGTTGTCATGTTGCATTATGGAGGTTTTCTTTGTTTATGTATACACTATACATGTACTTCATGTTGCATCAATAACGATTACGTATTTCTGTGGGCCGTAAATATCTTGATTGTGTACAGGTACATCATGTTTAATTTGATTCACAAAGTCAGAATGGATTTTTTTAAAGTGGTATTCCATTTTGTCTGCTTGTACAGTAGGTGTTCCAATAAAGTGGTTGAATGCAATGTGTACGTTCACTAACAACTGTGCAAAATCAATAGTATAAATACATGCCTGTACAGTTGGCCATTGAGTGCATGTATATTGTACATAAATATACATGTACACTACGGTGTGCACGTACATGTACATGTATAAGCAGTGAAGTGCGTAAATATGCACTGTATTTTAACAAATTTATATGGTATGGATTACGTACAGTGAAGAGACTGTATGTACTGCACATATATACATGTATATATGTACCAAGACAGTTACCTTTAGGCACATGGGTAAATATACATGTACAAAGTTTATGAACCAGTTTAAGTCCGCATAGGAGTCCATCAAACATACTAAGTACACATTTCCGTACAACTTTCCAAGCTCGCTAGTACACATGTACTGCTAGTGTAGCTTAAATCGTGTTACATGCACACTTGTATTGTAATGTACAACTCTCACATTCTCACACCAGTATTTTCAACTACCGTAGCATGGCTGTTGCTTAAATATGTGCCAGAACTGTACCGTCATGGTCATGACCGTATATGTATTGGTTAATTTCAATTGTGCGGACTATTTCTTCTGCCTAATGTGAAAACAGCGCATGTATACATGTACCAAAGTGACAATTAGCGTGAGAACCAATGCACGCCTGTACTCCATTCGTTTGTGTGGTATTTACTGTTAATGACAGCACACTTCAGTATCCTAAAGTGCTTACTATGGGTACGAACATGTAACTTGATATTGGTACATTGTGTACTCCGCAGATGTAGGCAGCTACATGTACATGAATGATAAATGGTATCTTTTCTTGCACACAATGGTACTTTATGCACTGACTCTTGTATATGGTTTGTGTATTATTTGGTATTGTGTTAATCTTGCCCATGACTACATACCAGTTGCTTATGTAAACAATGGCTTTGATTTATCTGTGAATTTGGTACAGGTTTTATGGATAGGTAGTAGTAGTAGAAACTCACTTGATCCACCAATTGGGGGATCTGATCCACCAATTGGGAGATCTGATCCACCAATTGGGGGATCTGATCCACCAATTGGGAGATCTGATCCACCAATTGGGGGATCTGATCCACCTTTTGCCAAATTGCCGGATCAGATCCCCCAATTGGTGGATCATATCCGACAATTGTGTGTAGTGGGAACGCTAACCGTTATAAGGTGGATCAGGATCAGATCCACCTTTCTTGATCCTCTTCTGGAGTAGGATACAGATCCCCCAATTGGTGGATCAGATCCTGCAATTAGCGGGTCACGATCAGATGGGAACGCAAAAGGTGGATCTGATCCGGCAATTTGACCTGTCAACATCCATCCATGCACGAGTTGCGCAAAACATTTGCGGTCTGATGAACAAAGAAATAGAGATTTTGTCGTGTAGCTCATGTGAAATTTTTAATGTGCACAGCATGCACAAATAACAACTGCTGAACTATGGGCTAGTAAAGCATGTCACTACGCATGCGCGATGCGTGCCTAGCTCTTTCACAATTATCATTGCGCATTCGTCCATTTCTGAACTTTTTTCATTTGTGTATTCTTACTTGTTTTCCATCAAAACTAATTCCGTGTTAGCGTATAACCCGCAGCGTGTAAAAGAGGATCAAAAACGGAAACGGAACTTTCAGTCCGATTCAAGGTCGTCACGTCAGCAGAACTCCGCACCCAAAACGCCGCAAGGGTCACACGCATACCGCCCCAGCAGGCAACACTGCCCCAGCACGCAACACTGCCACAGAGCATGCGCTCAGCAAGCTAGCGCATGCGCAATACCAAACTCAGTGACCTTTCAGGCTTGACATGTCCCTGCGAAAAGGTGGATCAAGCGTAAGTGGGAACGCGACCTGCGGTTTTGTTGCAGTAAGGGTACGATCACACCAAAATGCCTGATCAAGATCCACCTTTTCCCAATTCAAGTGGAAACGCACTGTAAGTTTGTAGTTACCACGCACATACTAAACAGAACAAATGAGCATTCATATACGTGTACATGTATAGACACAAATGAATTGGTCACCATGGACATTTCATATTCCTTAATGTACACATGGATGGCTAAAAATACACCTCCCCGGTGTCCACACCCTTGCCATGCTCTTAGTAACAGGAGAAGAGGTGTTACTAATAGCCTCGGGGAGCCACTCGTAAAAGGCTCTCAAATTGTCCAAAAGGAGGTTATTCCAATATTTGCACGACCGGTACATGTACTCATTATAACATCTACATGTACATGTATGGCACAACTTTGCACCATCAATTGTTGTTCAGTCCAATGAATATCAGACGGATCTTTTTCAGTTAATTGCCGTTAGTCTTGGGTATAAGGGAGTGAATAGGAGATATTGAAATCTGTATGCATGCTCCCAAAAAGGAATATTTAGCCTTGGGGGAGGGTGTATTTTGGAAGATTTTGGTGTATCATGCACATGGTTTTCTGATATTTACCGAAAATTTACCAACAGGAAGAACTGTTCTCAATGTAGCTTTTATGCTACAATGTATACTTGTAGCTTTTCCTATGTCTCTGCATTTGAATTGAAAACCATGTTTGTTCCAGGATTATGGAAGCCTTAATCTTGGTGAAAAGAGGAACAATTTCGGGTTTTGGTTTAGAGACAGATCCCTTTTTTGTGGTCACCATTTTGCCAATAATTAGGTGTGGAAAGGATGTTACAACAGAGCCCATGGAAACACTTTTTATTTTTGGTGTTTCTGTAGCCAGTGATTGGGAAATTCCACTCTGTATTTCAATCTCCAGTGTAATAAAAAGTTTCTGTGTGTTTGATTTCATTTCTCACAGCCGGCTCGTTGACAAATTAGAAAACATGAAGAAGAACGCGTTGGGCAACGGTTCGGGGAAATGTGTCTTGTGTGGTGATGAGTTTGGTCTACTTGGTGCCTCTCCACTAACCTGCCATGATTGCTATAAGGTATGCCGAGCTGTAAGCGGGGAAAAAACTGCTTAACAAATTTGTGCGCTTTGCTATAAATCAGTGCGGTGAACCTGTGGCATACTTTTACTCGTAAACTGTATCAAAGTTGTCGACTTACATTGCTGACTCAGACTCGAGTTGGACTCGAGTTGCAATATGTCTGGTCTCAATCCAATTACAGTCTCCACTCTGACACAGATGGAGAGCAGGTTGTGAAGCGAACAAGACATGGCAGAAATGCCAAACCATCAGGAAAACACTGGTAACGTGATGGTTACTTTCTGGCCTCCTCTTACTGAATTTTGTATGTGCCATGTAATATAAAAATAAAAATTCTCAAACCTTACAACTTCCCAGCTTTTAATTAAAAATGACCCAGTGTGTTTCCTTTCTTGCAGGCCGTGTGTACAAAGTGTGGGGTTGACACAACAAACAGTTTCAAGCATCCCATTTTGTTATGCAAAATATGCAGTGAGACCAGGGAGGTAGGTAAAAAAAAAAAGACTGTAGTCCAAGCATAACCTAATGATCTCTCTCAGAAAGAAACTGTGACCAACTCAGGTGGCTGTGGCTAGGAGTAACACGTGGTTATGGTAAGAAGTCACAGCCACTAGCCACTGGCTCCCGTATGTACATTGTACATGTACCGGTATGCTGCTTTCAGCCTTAGCCACAGCATTAGGACACAGCCACAAAGTCAGAGGCCAGAGCTACGGCTAGGTCTATTGTCTGCTTGTCTCCATGTATTTCCAATGGAGTGAAAACCTAGACCTAGCTCTAGACAATAGATTCGGATGTAGCCAGAGATTGGCAAGCACATGCTTGTTACGTGTGATCTCTGATGTAAGGTCGGCTTTAAATGAATAATATGTGCACATTACCAACAGGCTCTGTGTTGTTAAGAACTAGGCGAATTTACTGGCAGAGAAAGAACTGTTGTCATGACGCAAAGTGGCTGCAGCCGCTTGGCAATTTCTTCCATTACGGTATGAGTTATCCTCAGCCACAGCAGAGGAATTTGGATGCTGCTTGATGTAAAATGCGAGATGACAAGGTAGATGAGGCCATATGAGGGGTTTCCTCTTCCATCCGCTGCTGGTGCATTCGAATTTTTATAACAAAAAGAAACTCGGGAAAAGCTGCAACTTGTGCGTCACATATTTTGTGCGCATTCAGTTAGAATTTTATCACCTAGATTATTTGTAGGTACGTGTGGGATTAACTCACAACAGATGCTTTCATGCGGTGTAATGAAGATGGTGATTCTGTACATTTTTTGGTAGTTGTGGAAGAGGTCCGGAGCCTGGTTTTTTAAGAGCCTTCCAAAATACATCATTCCAGAGAAGAAAGTGGACCAGTCCAGATTGCAAGGTTGGAGGTTTGAGACCCGAAAGTCGGGGAGAAAGTCAACCACTGGCCGAGTCAACAACACGTGGAGCAAAGGTAAGAGTAATCCAAGACGGGATTTCCTCCGATGTGAGGGTTTTACGGTCAATTTTATTTCAACTCAAGCCATCTCAGATGCTGTTAAATTTATGGGGAGGCGGCTGAGGATTTTGAATGATTTGGGAGAGTGGAGGCCTGCTGCTGGCTAGAAACCCTGCCAGATGCATCAAACTGCGTGGTTTGTTAAAGTGGCTCACCTGCCCAGTGTAACAAGATCCAACTTGTCAACTCTCCCCAAGGCCAAACAGCCTGGGAGTCTGTGGTTGCGAGTCACCACAAGATCCAACAGTGGCATTGTTCAATGTGACTAGCTGTCCAGCTCCCACTGTCTCAACATGGCCAGTTTGTTTGGCTGCTGTTAATTGCCCAGTGCATCAAAGTGCACCAGTCTTTTTCACCTGATGCACTGTGCTGCGTCTGGCAGGGTCAGGATTAATTTGAAATCATTATTTTCCCGTGGAGTGGCAGATTTGGGAAGATTGCAACAGTCCTTGCAAAGAAATCTAAGGAATTTTAAGATTGTAGAATTTTTGGACAGTTTTAGCACAGGGATTGGATTAGATTTTAGTTATGGCTGATAAGCATGAAAAAGTAGTTAGAAAGTAAAAGGGGATTCCTGTTTAAATACCCCTGACCAGCAGCCAATATAAAGTAGTTCTGAAATACATTTATTTGAAATGTGATCAACTGATGTACACGTACTTGTAACTACAGTGTCTTCTGGACTCTTCTGAGTGACAGTATTGAACCAGTGAATTTTGAGCTGGGAAATACTCACATGGTGAATAGATGACTTTACATGTAACAGTTCTGATATCGTTACGGAGGTGTTTTTTTTTTATATCTGAAACTTTTTCTAGAACTGTGACATACATGTTTCAGACAAAAAATTTGAAACTGAAGAAAATCATCAATAACGAAGATTCGATGTATTCGTGTATTTAATCAAAGGCTGGAAGAAGCAAGATGAATGTATTAATTGCTGTATTTGCCGAAGAAAAATGACAACAAATGGTCTTGGAACTATTTTGTGTTGTAATAGACGTTTGTATTGTATAGCAGCGGGCCAATATCCCTCGTGAAACCCTTTGAAGAATCGTGGAAAGAAGTCATTCTTTGATTTCATTTGAAAACACATACTGTAAGTAACACAAAAGCTTGTGTTCAGCATTTATAGAGAAATTCAATCCGGCCAAACTGTCAAATACCGGTTTGTGGGTCTCGAATACGCAAATAACATGTACACGTACATGTACACGTATGTACAGTCTTTGTATACATTAAAAAACACGATGCGCAGCAATTAATTCCGGAGAATGCGTCACGTGGCTAAATTGAAAACTTGAGCAGGCCTGCCGGACCAACAGGAAATTTGCTCATGTCACATGAAGATGAGCAGCGACAGCAAATGGTGTTGGTTTACATGTACATGTTCTTACGCAAAGGCTCTTGTACATCTCAGGCACAGTGGACAAGGGATTTTTCCTTTGGAAATTGAGGACTTCAGACTGAAAGAGATATACGATCTGTGTCTTTTTTCTTAAGATAGCTTGAGGGAACAGATTCATACAGTTTCCATGTTTGTGGTTTCTTCCCCTAAAAAAACTAATTGTTCAGTGTAGATCATGTACGTGTAAAATGCCTGTGTTTGTTGCCATTTTCATTCACCCATGTCGCCCACTCAACTGCAAGGACTTACATATTATTACAGGTCAAAGATATCAATATTGAAGAGTACAGCATTGATCCGGTTACAAGTACATGTACATTGAATGCTGGTGTCCTTTCATTTGAGCCATTGTTTAATTGATTTAAATTGAGACTAAGAAAAAAGAAAATTTTTAAGTGACCTGAATTGCCCAATACTTCAAAAAAAAAAATTAGTTCATGATCTGTTTTTAGTCCTGGTTGAAATGTGGACTTGATTCTAAATGTGTTTTGATGTGCATGTATCTGCAATTTCTGGGAACATGTCTGTGATCACGTAATTCCTGGACTTAGCAAACGATGCCTACCGGTACATGTACTGGTGGAGTAGATTAATATAAAATGTGCCTCGCCAAGTTGGTTGCTTTTGCAATTAATGCTTTGTGAAGCAGATGGCAAGAGCCCTATCACACAAGGTTATTTCTCAAGTGTTGAATAATGTGTTGTCTTGATGCAAGGCATTTTATGAAAGGGACTGATTGACCATTTAGGCTTGAGGCAAACCTCAGGTGGAACAGATTTTTGTAATACATGTACGTGCAGTTTGGTGGCCTGCAGGTCAAGCATCAAGACAGTACCGGTATATGGAAACCTGCAGACATGTGCAAGCCTTTATCTTTAAACTTCCGACTGCTAAATTTTGCACGGTTGTCAATTTTCTAAGTATATTGCAGTGTGCTATTCCGTTTGTGGCATATCAAGACAAAAAGAGAAAAATTACATGCACTGACATACACATGTACATCTATAATTTTATCCTAAAGTACAAAACACACTCATCTTAGGTGAACACATGGTAGTCGAATCATTGTAATGCACAGATACATTTGAACTAATGTACATGTACTGTATGTGAAGGCTGTTTGGGGGTTGAACATTTGATGAGGAATTGCCCATCTCCAATAACCTAACGAAAAAACTTTGGTTTCAATTGTAAACGTAAGGGATATATTGTTTTGAAGTGTCTATGGAAAAGATTCATCAACTAAGCCGGGGTTCATGAATGAAATTTCCCCGTTTTATGAAAGTCACTTCCCGGGGGGAGGGGGCTCAGGAGTAGACAAGAAAGTGTTACTATCACACGTGCTGTGACTGACGTTGTTGCCTTCTTAGAAAAGCAAATCACTGACGTGCTCTAGTCAATCAGAAATTAAAATGAATCCGCAGGATGGTGCGATGAAACATTAGGAAAAAAAGACCCCAGGGGGTGTCTTGTCACATGACTGCAGCCCTAGTAACTAACACAAGATGGCTGATAGCCTACTAGATACATGTAGCTGCATTAAGCAAGTCCGACGCTGAACCTGAACTTCCCTAGTCATAATCCCAGGGTCCTGGCTGATGTTGTACAATCTGATTGGGAAAAACAGGTTGAAAAACAGCTCACCAAATCCTGGCTGGGAGCCAGAAAGTTTCTGGATGGTTGAAGAGATGTTTTTTTGTGTGCTTGTAGCAGTTATTAATACTCAGCACTACGTCTATCGATGAATATCGGCACATGCACCATCATGTAACTGAGTTCAACAAGACTGAGGGACTGATTATGACACCTAAGTTTGTTAACCTCTAGAAATACAAATTCCAGTTTAAATATCCTCTCTTAAAATTTTGAGCACTTGAAAGTTCAGCTCACTTAAGATTCCAAACACAAGCAAGTTCCCCTCACTTGTATTAGAGATTTGCAAATGGTATGGGCCATCTTGTTGAAGCATTCCAACTTTGAGGAGTGTTACAGTGTAGAGTCTGAATGGTTAATGCCTTGTAAAGGAGGCACTCTTCTCTTCATGTTTGCTTTGTGACATCAGCTTTTGATAAGAAGAAATGTCAGATCACATCTTCCCCACAAGAACGCTGGATAGATACATGCACAAGGCTTGCAGCAGATATTTTTTGCTCTGTATGAATGCTTGGTATACACTTTAAAATTTCAATAAAGTTTTAGAATTCTTGAATGCGTACATGTAATTCTCTGGTGGAGCACTCGTTGTTTTTGAAGATGGAAATACAGGTAGAATCTTCAAACCTAAAATACCCACACCTATGCTCCAAGCATATAGACAGAAACATGTTGCTCAGCCTGGAATGAACCAAACTGTAATAAATGTATGCCTGTTGTGCATAATTCAAATCTTGCGGCTCACCAGACGTTGCGTAAATGGGATATGAAATATAGTGGCAACGTTGAGTGATTGATACCTGAAGATGCACAGGCTTTCATGGCTCGTGTTGGTGCATCTGTGTACAGATTTGTTAATACCAAATCTCTTACATACATGCCATATGTTGAACACAAAGGCAGAATGGACATTACAGTGAGTGTAAAACAAGGTGCTGGTCTGTTCTGTATCACGATGATACTTACACGAAATTTTGTCTCAATTAAAAGGCTACTGTGAGACTTGTGTGAGAACAGACCTTTAAGCTACTTCGTGGTATTTGTAATTTGTGCTGGTACATGTACGTAGTCAATTACAAGACTAGCAAAAGTTTAAATTAAAATTTTTTCTAAGGATACAAACAGAAAAATTGTTTACTGATGGGATTGACTCGAAAATTAACATTATAATTCAGGTGTGATGACGGTGATAGTGTAGTATGGAACAGCCGCATTTTCAGTGGGAAGATTGTAACAATAACAAAATTTGGAATAATATTTGGAGATGTGATCAAATGTCACATTTGTAGAGAAGTGGAGATATAATAAACAAGGTTTTTTTATTACGTTGTCACATAAACGGGAAAGATAAAAACAACACCAACAACAAAATGGTGCAAATTTATCCAAGTCTTTCGGCCCCTCCGCAAGCGTGATAAATATTTGTTCCAGCAGTCTACATTCTCTCTCACCCGAGGTCTGTAGGGAAATCACAGGGATCGTCCCTTAAGATGTTGGGGATGCGATCCCTGTGTGTCTATTTGTGGCATCTTTGCTCGTCATTGCCCACGTGGGATGGGCATAATCCTGAGACAGGTTCAGTTAAGAATTGGGACTGAGGATGGCCAGGTGACATTGGGTATCCGTTTTAGGGATCCCACCTTAGTATTCAGAAGTTAGCGTGTCGTTTTTGTCAGCCATAAGAAAATAAAAGATTGGATGCTGGAAAACCTGGGAAACATGGCTGTTTAACATTGCTCTCGATATTTGTATCATTTGAATGTAAATATGCATTTGCATGTTTTCTGTGCAGTTTCAATGTAGTATGCTTATACAGTTCATTATTTGAAACTGTTGACTTTTCATTTGAATAAGTGCACAATACTACAGGTGCGATACACTGACATTTTCATGGAAATTCCAACCACCGAGCCCACATCCAAGTTTATCTTTATTCGGTAGAAAAGTATCAAAATTCCTTTGGCATTTTTCTTGAGATTGTCTTTAATCAACAGTGTACATGTACTTGTATATCCTTTACATTTGAAAAAAATGAGACCATATGCTTTGCATACATAATGCCATCTTAGGTTGAGTGTGTGTACATGTACACTGGTTGGGCTGTACACCATCACATCTACATTATACAGTTGGACCTCACCAATAAGAGGTCCTTGGGACTGGGCAAATTACTTTGTTATAACAGGAACCTTGTATTATCAGGAATGAAAGCAATGAAAAACAAAGGATTGGGACCGAGAAATGTCCTTGTTATGAGCAGAATCTTGTATTTACAGTGTTCTTATTAGTGAGGTTTGACTGTTTCAAGATAAACAAGTCATTTAATTTTCTTCGGTTTGGGACAAAAGACTTTAAAAAACTATTTTCATCATTTCCTCCGTTTTGCTATTTTCTCTTTCACATTTCTTCAAAATGTCGTTTCATTCATGAAAAATGCCTAAAACAGGAAAAGATCAGTGTTTGTTTTTCAATTTCAAGTTGTTAAAAAGGCAAATTTGTTAATTACTCGTTGATGCCTGTTCCAAACTTGGAAAGAAGAAAACCTCCCCAATGAAAAAACCAACGCCAAGCTGAAGGAGTTTACCCACAACACCATTTTTCATTGCTGTGGCCGAGGTGCATTAGGGAGATGAATTTTTGGTTATTTTATGGAAGGCTGTTAGTACGGATGGATGATGGTAAGGATTATGATTACAACATCAGACGAAGAGTGGGTGATACATAAACAGGCAAAGGCACAAATGAACCAGAGACGGTGAATGACTTGGATTACCGCTGAAGGAGTTTCTCGGATTGTATTTCAAAGGCAAACCAGAAAAAAAAAATGTTGATGCCTATAAAACAAAAAGGCTGTTGTACATGCGTGGGAGGTGGGTACAAGTCTCAGTTCTATCTTGCTTGATGTTTGCGATCTTTTAAAAGCTAATTGATAGACATGAAATGGATATAACTGGCATGATGAGTAGTATCAGTTTGCATGGATTTATCACAAAACTTGATATGGCACTACAATGAATTCTGTCATTTAGATGCCAAGATGCCAGTTTATCTACATAGGGTGATTAATCACCGCTATGAAAAAAAAGAAAAAAAAAAGATCCAGTTTCAGTGAAATTGATCTGTTTTGACATCCTGGAAAAACTAAAATGGAATATTATTGTCCGAATTGTAGTAAGTATAGCTTATAGCTTGGAACATAGTTTAAGTGGGTATTTGCATCTTTATTTCCCAGAAAGTATGTGACCAACATGTATGATTTCAGGGTCATTTTTTTCTAATTTTAAATACATGTACAGAGCAGATAACAAAAATATAAGTAGCAAATTTACACACATAGTACCAGTGTTTAAATCAAGAAATATAAAGAGATCTTGAAGAATGATTTCATTGTTAGTAAAGACTGATTTTGGAGATACCTCTTCCTATGTTGTACCTGTAACTGAGACAATAATGAAATCAAAACTTCACAATACTATGAAAGATTATGTACAGCTCTGGTATGGCATAGTGTTGATGAATACGAGCCTTGTATATGCATGTATGTTATGATTATTGCAAATGGCTACTGTTTGTCATCCACCGTGATTAACTCAGAAAGTCGCGTGATCCTTTTCGTAAGGGTTGGTGTAAACAACAGCGACAGGTTACAAATTACATGTGCAGCACTTTGCGTTTCTCAACCACATTCCGACTTTGTCCTCGTTGCTTTTGTTCCCCCTATTCCACAGCCGATGTCAGTGAGAGCGAATCCGAATATTCAAGCTCGGAAGACGAAGTCAGCATCGGAAGGAAGAGAAAGCCTAAGAGGGAGACAAACACAGGTGGGTATAGACATTCACTTTACTGATTCACCTGTATATCTCGTACAGATGGTAGGCAACTTCACACTACGGCATGCACCGGTGATATTGGATACCATCTGCTGAAAAGGAATCATTGAATTTTGAGTCATGTACAAATGTCACAAATGTTTATAAAAAAATAAAGAGATCCACAGTGTGCTTTTGTGTTAATATTCCTTTTAGGGGAGGGGCAAACGGAAGACCAAAAAAAGTAGGGTAAGGAGCCGAAGAAAGGCCTTTTTTGGGAAGGTCATGAGGACATCTCAGCCCCAAGCAAGATAAAATTATGTCTTCTTTCCCCCCCTTCGTTACTCCAAGGAGAGAGAAATTCTCAACACCCTCCCCCAAGGTCAATATCTGACCATCCTGTCCCTTTAAGAGGATCTGTCACTTGCCATTCTGCATGTTGATGGTGTTTCAGACTGTACACTGCACCCCATCGTAGACGCGGTCACACGCTGGTAATTTGCTTATCGCATGAAAGGCGGTGCCACATGAGAAATGATGCACGCACAGCGGTAAAGATATGCATCACTTGCTAATCGTGAAAGAAAATAATAAAAATACACCACGTACATGTGCACCGGTATACGAACACCATTTGACCAATCAGATATTCACCAAATTCTACAGAATAATGTCCAAGTCCTTTTTCCAGTTAGTTTGAGTGTTCTTCCACATGAACCTGTCACAGGAGTTTTCTCGATTTCCTTCATTTGAAGCTGTTGTAGGCCTAACACGTAATTTTCGTTTTGTCTCAATGTCTGGACACACATCACACACTTGAGTGTATAAGTAAGCAATCTGGTCTTGTATGAGATGCCCTACATGTACATGTGCATGTATTTTGTACATGTACACCTGTACAATGTACATGTATGCTGATATACATAAGCATGAACCCACTGAATGCACACATATCCTTAGAGAATGGTTTATGAAATTCTGAAGTAAACTGACTGAATTATTGGATCAAAGGTAGTACAGACGGGACATGTATTTTGATGCTCTACCGTGGCGCAGGTTGTAGGGAGTTAAATGTGCTACAAACAGGTGCCGTACATGTACATGTATCCATGTCCAATATTTTGATCAAAAGGTTTGTGAAAAATAGTGTCATTTATTTATGAAACATTTTAAAGAGCAAACTATGAAAAGACTCAGCTAATGCGTTTTGTGGGGGAAGCCTTAGCAAACCGAGGAATTTGTGTGTCTTTGTGAATGGATTTTAGATGATTTACTTGTACATGTATCTGGGTTGCCTGGCCATTTCAAGCTAAGCACTAAGTTGGATGATAAAATGAAAACAGACATCTGGATCCTTTTTGAATTTTACTAGACTGGCATTTAAATTACACACTGAGTTGGTCCGCATATGTGTCATTTTTTTTTCCCTTTAAATCATCCTCATCTCTTTTTCCAAGTCTCGGCAGACAACATTTGATTCCCGAGTGTCTTAATTTCTCCTCGGGCTGGGTGCGAAGGCTAATTGTTAGCCTCCTTCATGATTGATTAATTGCATTTGTTGGTTGGATTTGACCTTGCGACATTGATTCTTTGGGGGAGGGAAGGTTGTCCTATTCATGTGGGAGAGAGGCAGCTGCCGCCACGCAGTAGAATCCACGTACAAATGCAGGGACAGTCTTCCTCCAACAAAACAACCAAGATGAAGCCAGCCTGAAATGTCCCTTGGAGCGATTCAGGAAAAACACGTTGTTGCTGGAAGCAACGTGCATTATCTTGTCTGGCCTTCCCAGTGGAGGGATGCATGTCTGTGCCTGCAAAAACGTCTCGCAGCTCAGGGGTTGTTAGTCTTACGAGGGGGAGCAAACTGACCTGGTGTCATTTATGTGGATTACCCTGAAGTGGTTGAAATGGACAGAGTATTACATGTACTGTACTGGCACTGACTTTATCTTACTTGACTGTGTTTGGATGCAGCCTTGTCACATATGGATCAAGCTGTTTTTTACTCATTCAGCTGAAAATGCCGTGCACGTTTGGCCTTTGAGTGGGCGTTCAGTGCCACTTTGACCGTACATGTCTGATTCAAAGCTACATAAAACAGAAAGTCATTCTAGCACCACTTTGCAATCAGGCAAGACCACAAGATATATCCCTTTTACAAATGTTAGGGAACATTGTATTCAAGATAGGAGGAGCCTTTGAGCTTTTTTATCCGAAGAAGCCTTCAAAGCTAGTCATTTCTTTTCATTGTTCAGTTTATGAAGTATATAATACATGTTCCATATAAGATATGTGGTTTCTAGACTTTTCTAAGAAGAATAGCGTAACTGCAGTGGCACCACGCTCATGCACGCTGTTCCAAAATTTGATACATGTGCATCATAGAGCTCTATAAAAAACCTAGATTGCATACTCGTTGTGTAACTTTAAGCAGTGACTACCATTTGCCACCATGGAAAAATCCTTACGTCAGGCGCGCGCGTGTGTGCGGTGTTCATATTGCTGATATGGTCGTATGGTCGCTGCGAAATCTGTTGAAATGCAGCATGCAGTTACATGTATATACTGTATATCACTGCCAGGCACTTTGAGCTTCAATATACCTCCATTCACGATGGCAATGGCGGCTGCACGTTCATATCGGCACACGATTACTGCGTACGTTTCGTACGTAGAATATGGAGTGCACACTCTAGGTTTTTTATAGAGCTCTGTGATGTACATGCATATGGCAAGTAACAGCATCCTATGTATTCAGATTCAAATTCAAAACAGCATTTCTTTTCATACTTTCATTGAAATACGAATCAAGAATACACGTAAAATAAATACGAGCCATGAATACAATGTAATATAATAAGAGAAAATAGAGGAATCTTGAAAAGATAGAAAGTATGGAGCTGTTCATATAAGCGAGGGCTTGTAGAGAACAGCCTATAGACAGACAATTGGACGAGGGACCAAAACAATGAAAACAGACGAGAAACAATGCGACAAACAGTGAAGACTAGATTGGACATCCAAAACAGAAATAAAGAGTTGAAGAGTGTGACAATGAACAGTAACATGAATAGATACAGAAGTAAAGGCGAGATAAAGAATTACATGTAAATAAAGGAAGACATTGTCTAAGGATGGGAAGCTATGTAACATTGTGTATTGGTTGAAGTGGCATGTAATGCGTGCATACCACCTGTTCACAAGCTTCCAGTTCTGCTTCCATTTCCCACCTCAAGCCAAGTCAAAAACTATTCATGTAAACTGACAAAAAGTCCTTGCTTGTCACTATTCATTCAATATAGGGTCTGTTCTTTTGACGTCACAGTCGTGTTTTTCCTATAGGTTGCTGCAAAAACCGTTGTTGGCCCCCAACTTGGCCGTTAGTAAGAAAAAAAGGAAAAGAAGAATTCACAAAATGTTTAAACTCCTACGCAATGAAAATACAACCCTGTGTAATATTGAGGTCAAATAAAAAACCAACCAAAAGGTGATATTTCTCCAAACTTCCGCTGTCCTAGTTGTAGGAGAAATGAGAGTGGCCTACATGTATGATCTGACTTGTGATGTACCTGGCCACAACTCGGCAAAGGTCAGGATAAATTCATCTCCGGGTGTTAAAAGGTTCAGAGTTTTGAGCCTCTTCTCTCTCTTTCTCTGTTTAAAAATCAGACGATAACATCAGCATCGGCAGTAAGAATGGCATGGCCAGCTCCATCTATGGCAACAATTACATGGCGGGGAGTCGAACCAGCATCGGTAGTGCTGGGTGGTACGGGGGTGCCAGCACCACAGAGAGCAGTCATGATGCCGCACGGGACGAGTCTGACAGTGAAAGGAGCACACTAGGAGGTAAGGTTTGGTTGGATTTTCAGGCAAATGTCTGATTTTTATAGAATCTATAATTATGCATATTTGACCAGTGGCCTAATAAGATTTCCTACATTTTTTGGACATGTATATATGTACATATAGTTTCATATTAATGCTTGTTTGTATTCTTTATGTATTTGACAGTTCCATAAACTTGTATAGTGGTCTTTATTTGTCAGTAATAATCAGTGTTGTAGTCGATATTATCACAAGACTATGCACAAGACCAATCACAAGTGACGGGGTGAACATTGATAAAGGAATGCTTTCGTTGGGGTTCGTTAGATTACCTTGTGACTTGAATTCAGACTGAAGGTCTTGAGTGGTCTTGTGAAGGTCTTAAGTGGTCTCAACTACAACACTGGTAATAATTTTCACTTATATTGGTACTAGGTACAAAGTTGGCTATCATTACAAATCACATTATAGATCGAACTGTATGATCATTACATATTATTGCTTTCTTAATTGCCATAAAATTGTGTCACTCAACAAAGTTGAGCTTTGAGGTTACATTTACTGAGCCATAACAATTTTTTTCATTTTTATTTCTTTCAATTTTCATTTTGTTTCAGACAATGGTAAGTTACATGTAGACTTGTTGAAAGAATCACTCAGTCATACACCAAACTCATGTCTCCTAACCCTTGTTTTCTAAAATATGATTTAGCCTTTTAAGACAAATTTTCAATGACTGATTTTTAACATTCCCCTCTCACAATCCCTGCACATTATTTTCAGCCAAATGCAAATGGTTTCATTTTGGTTAACTCTGTGTATGAGTTCACTTGATTTAAATCTATAATCTACACAACAAAAATATTTTGTGATTCAAAACATCTCATCTATTTATGTCAGGAGGATTTGATCCAAACGCCATGATGTTTCTCACAATCTTCTGAGGGATTACTCTGAAAAGTATCAGCTTTAACCAGATACAGCTGCCTAAATATCTCTCCTTTTGGATGTTGGGATTTTTGGCAGTCTCAGAGAAGGAATAACCTTCCTTGGGAAGTGTTCCCCAAATGGGTCCATTTTGATGCCAATGCATACTCAGGGTAGACTTTTTTGTGTTTTAAATTTAAATGTTTGGCTTTTGTTTTTACATTGAGTATATTCCGGCCTTTACTTAGACATTCCTTGCCCAGTCACAAATCAGGGATGCATGTACTGTTACAGTTTTTCAAAAATGAATTTTGAAATCCGGTTTTTAAAAATTTTGGGGAGAGTCTGATTTGCTTTTGATCCATACATTTACTCATTATACATTTGCATTTGTGAGTGGAGGTGGTCTGGTGGACTTAGTTCCAATTATTCTAACATTAACATTTAGCACTCTACCATAATGAAAGCAAAAGCAGAAAAAGTCTTAGTAAATGGTTTGATTTGGAATTACATGTGAAGTGGTACTGAGAGAATTTATGTGGTTCCCACAGCAACACGTGCATATGGTTGCATGCAACACTTCCAGAAATTTCTTCCAAGTTCAAAAGGATGAATTAGTTGGCCTACTTGGTTCATTGTGTTTCCATGGCAACGTGAAAATAAGAGATAATTGCACAACATTCGGAATCAATTACCATTTTTACTCTCAATATCTTAATTGTTTTCTTTTTAAAAAAATCCTGATCACATGTACACCTGCACCATACTCTTATTGTGTCTTGCACCATTTTCCCCTTCCAAAACGGCACGTTGGCGTTGGTCTCTGGCCCCAAAGAGCACAGTCGCACCAGTTCCGTTCGCTCCCTCACGAGCACTAACATCTCAGTATCAGGTAGGATGGCATGTCATTGACTTGGTCCATGAAAAAGCAAATGAAGGAAAGACTTTGATTTGGAAGCACTTATTCCCTAGATTTCTCCTGCCTAGACCTGATGCTAGTTGGTTAGTCAAAGTAGCTCCAGATTTGATAGATTCGGGCAAGTTCGAGCGATGACTATAGTTAGCTATAGTTTGACTAACACCGCCCGAAACGATGGATGGTTTCATTTATCTAGTCAACCATTTAGGACCAGACCCGGGGTATGGTCACACCGCTGGTTATCAATAGCCAATTTCATGTATCATTACAGAGGGGAGAACCATTCACATGAAAATAACTATGAGATTTCAGTGACCATGTTGGCTGCGAGATGGTGAAATGTGAGTAACTATGACATTTAAAAAAATTGACCGACTAGGGTCGTTCGAGTGTCACAGAATTACACATGCGCATTGTTAAAAAGCAACTGACAACTGAACAAACCATAGTTCACGCCCGAACTTGCTCTTGGCTGTTCCTCTGTTTGCAAGATTTAGCCGTCCTGAACCCTTCGCTTGTTGGTCCTGTTGACTTTGATGCAGTAGCAGTCAGAGTAATGAAACAGGTTTAAATGTAGCACCAGTCACTGTCTAGAACTGGGTATTGAGGCCATGTCCTTATTGATTGACTGTGGCTTGGAGGAACACATACTGCTGTGGAAATATCTGGCTCGTGGCTGTGACCGTTTTCCCTTAAACGTGTGTGTATTTTGCTAGCCGTAGCCAAGTATTTTGGACATAGCCTTAGCATTGTTTTATCATGTCATCCCTTTCCTCTCAAGAGAACTAGCTTTCATCATCTCCAATCTAACATTATTTGAAAACTTACGGCTCTCAAACAAGATTAAATTTTTGATAAGGCACTTAATGTGAGGAGGTAATTTTTCATGCGATATTTTAAACTTTTTATCTACATGTAGATACTAAATAATCACCATATTTACTTAGGGCTTTATTGCCAAAGGATTCAAAGCCCAGTGTTTATCTATTATTCCAGTTCACCGGGCCTTGAGATCATTTTTCTGCATTATCTTAAAATAAGCACAGTCCGTTTATACTCCTGGGTTTAGAGACACGATCGTTGTAAAGTGTCTTGGCAATGAAACACATGCATCATGGTTAGTGCTATCCTGAATACATGTATATATATGCCGAATATTGGATTATCAATTGACAATGTGAAAAGCTTCTTGCTAGTTCGAATATTTGATTAAATGCAAATACGCTAATACTGGGCAGAAGTCAATGTGTTATTTCACGCTCGGATTGGGACGGACATGTAGCTGTCGCGTAAAAATCTGCCCGAACAACTTTCTGTTGAGTGGTCCGAGTGGACAAGAGAAGCAACTTGGCCGAAGAAGAGTTGTAAAGGGTTGAATTGATACTTTGTTATGGTGAAATGGCAGGCGCACAGTGTGAGCGATTTCTCAACAACGTCCTCGGCGCAAATGCATTTGAAATTTGCTTGGTTGTGTATGACAGTCAACAGCATACTTCCAAGATGTGGGCATCATTAGTTGCACTGTACATTGCTAAAATAATTGAAAACCAGCCAGCAAAAATTTTATCTGTAAAAAATATAACAGACATCCGCATGTATCAATTACTGAATGTAAATTGTTACAATTGCTGTAAATGCAACGTTAGACCCACACCGGCAGCTAACACTTGTTAAAAGTGGCCAGCAAGTTTGCTTTTACTTTGAAATATTTGATTAAAGGCAGTTTTTAATGATCAACTACCGGTAGTAAATCATTCTAAAATGGAAAGCACTAACTGATACCCACATGACTCAAACCTACAGTAATGAGATAGAAAAGAAGTTGAACAATCGAGTGTTTGATTGATTGAGCTTTTGGGCCAGCTGATCAAGCTATCACTTAATTAGATTTCACTGTAAAAAAAAAAAAAAGAAGCAAAGTCATACAAGAATGAATGCTTGCTCCTGAAGGCATAAATGCCACATCGCTAAAAAATTTCCAACCTTTACCGTAGTTCAAACTTGGCACTGTCCGACATCTCAAATTATTTCCATTATTCATCCCCCTCTAGAAAAAAAGGGGTGACTTGAAGCCTGATGTAGTGTTAATTTCACATGTGGACACCTGTAGATAGAGTCATACATTTGCATCTATTCCATGACAGCCCTATGAGTATTGCTTTGCACACTGTTAGCGCTAATGTAGAACTAGTCGACTAGTGTCTAATATATCTTTGTCCTTCTCCTAAAAAGTAGGCGTCTCTTTCTTGTGCAGTCTGCATAAATGTTTTAGGAATTTTTTTATATGGATTGCACATGTAGTTGTGTTCCAGAAAATAAACTTTATTTTGTTTTGCTTGTTGATTTGTGTTCTTGTACGAATGATACGAATGAAATTGTACAAATGAAAGACAGGTGCATTGTAACTTGATTACTTATCTTTAACATTGTCCCATGCATGAGTTTTCTGTCCAGAAAGCATGAACCATATGTTCACAAGGTTGTAAATATTGAAGAAAAAAAATTTTGCGATTGACTCTTCTTTTTTAAGTCTACTTCATTTTCAGGGAGAAATGCAAGGTTCTGAAAGAAAGCCAGGAATATAAATGATGTACATCAATTTTCAAGATTACATGTACATGTACCATAGGCAGGCTTGTGAGGTGTAGTCAGGCTTGTTTAAAGTCAAGTCTGTGAACATTCTGTTTGTCAGGCCGAGGCATTGCCTTGAATTCCTTTTAGCAAGGTCAATTAGCCTCCTACACCATATGCTGTGTTGGGAAAGGCTAGCCAATTGTTGCATTTTAAACATGGGATCCAGTTTCAATTGATCCACTGTTTGCTGCAGGGTTGGAATTTCTGGTTAGAATTTGCATAAATTGAGGCTGGGGAGTTAGCAAATTGGGCAAAGGGATACTTTTACATGTCCAACAGATTCAAGATGGTTGTTATTCAGTAACTCATTCACTCCTACTCGGGCAATCAGAAACATAAAGTGCACACTCTTCAAGACGGGCATTTTCAGGGGTTATATCTTTAGTCCCCAGTTCTTCAGGCCCACAAAGCTGCTGAAGACCCTGTCAACCTTCAGGGAGTATGAAGCCGTCGTAAACTGTGCAAATTACAAATTCAGATGCAACAAGAATGTGCTCCTTGGAGATGTTCATTTACTCCAGAAAGGAGAGCAGTGAGACGGAACCAAATGTCTCAATCGCCACTCTGCAAATTGTAATCTGAGATGAAATATTGAAGGTTGATGAGTTACATAAAGTCTGTAAAGCTTCATGTTTTTAGATTTTGATAGCAATAGCACTGAAACTATGGAATTGTTAGCAGTGGAATAATGTGTATTTACAGAGTATGATTCTGAAATGTTGGATTCACGAATATATTTGTATTATATGGTACGCACACGTATGGGGTGAGACATATCTTTTACCAGTTCTGGTCAGTTCATGAGGTATTTTGGTATTTGAAAGGAACGATATGTCAGTTTCAATGTTGTCAAATGCCCATGTGGATATGGAAAGATGTGATGTCAGGACTTTTTCCTTTCAAGATTATTTGAAATTAAGAATTCCTGTCAAATATTTCATTTTGTTCAAATCACATGGCTTAGAGGCATACAGTGCCTCAAATTTCTTGTTGCTTGCAACTTATAAGAGGAGCAAATATTGGGGATCGAGAAAAGTACGTGTAGTTTATTTTCTGCTGGTCTTGTTCTTATAACTGCTCTTTGTTGCATGAGAAATGCATCGATTTTTTTGGTTTGGATTTTTATACGGAAAATATCATCATTGACTTTGGAAGTCCCAACAGCTGTTGGTGACTTTGTAAGCTAGTCGACTTTTTGTGAGCCAGTAAGCTTGCATTCATTCTGCAGTTTGCCAACATTTGCTCAGCGATAGTCCAGTATTTGGCAGTGTGTACCGACAGTTTGCTGCTAAAACATTCTGGCAATTTGCCAAGTTTGTGAACATCACCTGTAACATACACCCTGATGCATGGATTCTGAAGTCTGTCATGGAATAGGCATTTCTTTTCCGTGACATCAGTAATTTAATACATTTTTCTCAAATATTTGTTTTTCATACTGTAATTTTGATCAGAGCTTTCTGTGTATGATATGGTAAATATGATTTTCAAAGTTACAAAGTCATGGAGTTGCTTTGTTATATCATGTTTTGTTCCCTCAAAGGTAAAAAAAAGCCAAGTCTTACAGCTGTGAACAGCTGTTCATTCAATATTGCAGCAGACAATTCTAGAAGAAATTGCATTACACCTGCCAGACATTGATTTGTGAGAGATCTGTTTCACATTTTATACACCAGCGACTTTAAATGTGGTATTGTCTGGTTGAAATTATAAATAGGTGTTTTTCCCCCCAAACTCCGTTTCTATCAGTGCCACTTTACTGAAAATCACCAATTACTTGACCTGAAATCAGTTGGCAGAAACAAATGTCTCATTGCAGAGGTTGTGTAGGACGGTGTCATATGTCTTTCCCTCCCTGTGATTGAATGATGAGACTATCAGGAGTTATTTCTGCTGGCAGTTCCTTTTTTCCCATTGAGTATTGAGTTGGCGTTCGCAGGCGGAGCTGAATCCTGCGACGTTTATCAGTGGAAGCTGATTTGCTCATTTCTCCATCAAGGAGGATTTGCAGATAAGAAGTTGAAAAAGGATGTTATCGTCATGGGGTCAAAAGTGATGCATCAGAACTTTGTTTGTCTTGACACGACCCAACAGCCTCTCAGTCTACTATGATATTCCTGCATGCCATCGTCATGGTTACTGATTTGATTAAACATGAGACTGTGAAATTAACTTGTTCATGTTGGCAAGCCGTCCTCGCGTGATGATGGTGAAGATGAGTTGCCTAGCAACAGTGGGATGAAATGCATCCAAAGTGCATTTCGAGTAACACGACGCCTGTTCAAAGAGGCAAAAAAGGGTTAAGACATTTTGCACTTTGAAATGACTTGATCTCTGAAGGACAAGTACATGTATCTTGACATCAAACTGATAAAGTCTTGCCTCCAGGAGTAGTATTAGGAATTAAATTACTAATGAAGTCTTAGGTTAAAGTTGTCTCTCCTGTTTGCTAGTTACTGTTACATTTATGTGTACGCATCTTGGAGGGCAATGTGAATACAGAATTCTCATCACAACTAGTACGGAAATTTGTAATGAAAGCATTTTTTGTAGTACTGGAAAAGATGGAAGAACATGTTAACATCCATCACGTTAATCATGTTAATGATTAATCGTTAATCATGTTAATCATCCATCACAGACATTAGAATGCAGGCTAATGAAGGCCTCCTTTTTGTTCACAGTTAATGTGACTGGATGTAAGATTGGGTAACTTGTGAAAGGCTTGCTTGTTATGGACTGGCGTAGATTTGTAAGGACCGATGGGTTGTACTTCAGCTGTAATAAGAATGTGTCGTCTCAGGGTACTGGGTACTAATAATGCATGAACATTGTATACTTTCGTAAGTTATTCTTCACTTGAACTTTTTCAGTGTTGTTTGGTTCTTTCAGAGGCAGTTCTTGATCGGTAGGAGATTTTAGGTTTGAAGTAATTGGTTTTGTTTTAAACCTGTGAGTGGCTGTTGTGATGGAATCAAAATCTCCTAAATGTTATCCAAGCTTTGCAATCCCCCTTGGCTTCTCTTTCCTGTTCTCTTTTTCTGGAATTAACTTAATCTTGGTTCTGTTCTCTTTGTTGCTGGCCATGTCGTGTCATCATCTTTGTCTTCATCTTGGTTTTATTCCTTCACCTTTTATTCTCCTTTTCCCCATCCCTTCTCTTGTTACTCTTCCCTCCTCTTCCTCTTTGGTTGCCCTTTGAACTCCTCTGCTCCACCCCCTTAGATCTCAGTCGCACCAGCTCCGTTCGTTCGGGGGGCAGCAGTGGCCCTGTCATCGCCCTCAAACCAGACCACGAGGAAGAGGACATGGACCGTGCATTCACCCAGTTCAGCTCAGCCTTGCAGACTAGTGCAGCCCCTCCCACCTCGGTGGGCAGCTCCTTCGATTCGCAGGATTATGGCCTGCCGGACGCGCTAGGGTCCAGCCCGGATGAAGGAAGTACGAAGAGTGTCCAGTTGTGTGGTCATTTTGTGGAACCATCAGAGTCTTGTTTGTGGTGTTTATTGCACGTGCATGTGTTACTGATTGATGTGGCTTTGTAAATCTTTTGAAAGCAACCAGAACGAAGACGTCAATCTATGAAACTTTTCAGTTCTGTTTTATTTTGTTCCAGTCCCCTCCCCCCAATATCTGGCTTCCACCTTGCAGACATGTCACAACATGTTCTGCAGTGATCCGGCACATCAGGATTCCCACTTTTGTTAGAATACGGCAACAAAGTCAAGTTGTAACATGCCGCAGAATGGTCCAACAATAATTCCGGACAAACCCAGATAGTGTTTTTGCTGAAGGTGTGTGATGTAATTTTCACTAAAAGTTTCACTTTATAGTGTTTCTTGTTTCAAGCAGTCAATCAAACATTTCTATTCGTGAAAGATTATAAAGGATAATTTATACAATATATAATTTTTAAACTGAACATCTAGAATATTTAAGTTCCAATAATTTCCAGTTGGATGTTAAACATTACAAACATACACGTCATCCGTCAGTTCCACTGTGTCGTGGTCGAGACCTAAAGACATCAGAGGACCCCAGAAAACTATCACAAGACGTCCAGCCTGGATTCTAGTTGTGTGCTATTCAATTGAACTGCAACAAAAACATTCCTTTGTCATCGTTCACCTTTGTGTCCGGTCTTGTTGTTACTGTATCACTACCATGAGAGAATGCTTATATATTCAAACTAAAAAGTTCTGTCACACCCCTAGTCTTAATATGGACAATCTTCTGAATGTTTTTCCACTGTAATGTGTTTTTCGTTTCATGTTTTTTTTTCATATCTTTTAAGATGCATCAGTGTTGCTGATACTGTTGTTGACGTTACGTCATTCATGGAATTGTTTTGCTTGCGTCTATAGTGATGCATTTACATGCACATCTGTTTCATGTTCTAGTCTGTGTGGCTGATTGCTAGTGTAAGGTCTTGTGAGTTTTGTGGCAGCATCTGTGCCTGATATGGCATCTGCAGTATGGATTTGCTAGAACAGTGGCTATTTTGTGGTGTTCCTTTTATTTACTTACTGTATTAAAATCTTTTGCATCTGTTTTGTTCAGAGTTCAGTTTAAGGATTGTGTTTTAGTGTTGCTTCCTCCTTTAGTGGAAATAAACATGAACGTTGTGAGACTTTTCTCTTTCATTACTTGCCCTAAATCCAAGGCAGTAATTTGAAGAGATTTCATACAAGTCTTAAAATGTTGATACCACATTAGTATTGTCATGTTTGGGAGACTTCTAACGACCATCTCGCTGGTATTCTTCGTAGTTTGATTGTTTCCTTATATTCAAATAACTTTCTTTTTACAGTTTTTGCCACTTTTTTGTTCTCATTTCATGTTGCATGTTTTTCTTCATGTTTATGATGGAGTCTGAGAAAGACCTACCCACGTTGCATACATTTCAAAAATCAAATTTGACACCAAGTTGTAATTGGAGCCTCATATTCTCCAAATAGTTATGCCAAGCCTTATTTATCAGGTTAACAAACAGCATTTGTACACAGTGTGCAAATCTTTTAATGTTGGCTTGAAGTCGGAATAAACTCTAGGCTCATTCTCCCCCCCAAATTGTTACTGCAGGTGTGGTATTATTGGACTTAATCACCTTTGTGCAAACGTCATTTTTTTGTTCTTTTGTTGGTGCATGCTGCATGCAGAGTGAGCAACTGTTTTTGAAGTTTCAAATTTCACATTTTTTTTCCAGCAGTTGATGGCAAACGGACAGCTTGTGTGTTTCTTCCTTCTTAAATATGGGCGCTTCACAATAGTGCGCCTCCAAGAGTTTGCAACCTGTCGGCCAGTCACGACACATGAAATCTGTCAACCCTTTCCAAATGCGCATCGGGTCGACAGATTTCACGCATCGTGATTGGCCAACGCGTTGCAAACTCTTGGAGGCGCACTATTGTGAATCACCCATATTCACTGTTGCCATTGCTTGTGTTAACATCATAATTAGAAGTAACTGTTCTCATGTCAATGACACTTGTGGATTTCTTTTCTCTTCTAGAGAGGATGCGTCTGTAACAGCATTTCTGTTCATATTGCAAAGTGTTCATTTAACTGAGTCCTGCAGGGTTTTGCATGCACTAAACGGACGTCCTATGTGTTAATGTTTTAGTGTAATGCACAGCACCTTAAGGTTTTGAGAACTTTTTTGATTGATCAAATTGCTGTTTTTGTCCAAGGTTCATTGGGAACACTGGAGTTTTCAGTACTGTATGACGGAGTCAATAACGCTCTGCATTGCACTATTCACAAGGCCTCCGGGTTGAAGGCTATGGATTCCAATGGAATGTCAGACCCCTACGTCAAGCTCCACCTGTTGCCAGGAGCCACTAAGGTAATGCCAGTCGTGACCATATTCATCAGCCACATGGCTCATGTCATTGGCTGTTGTTTTGAGAAGGAACAAATTTTAACTCATGTTTTGAAACGTTTGATTATCCACCATATTGCAGTCTGACGAGCTTTAATTGAATGCATACAAGTTGGTACTAGTTGGATTCATTGACCATTTAGAACAGTTCTACTGAGTTTAGCCACATTGGTGGTTGTCAATATCTGTCTATATCACGATACACGACAGAGATACACGACAGAGAACCACGACAGTGTGGCAGTAAGATCAATCAGTAGTTTCCATTCCAGAAGTACTCATTTAAATTCATTTATCTTTGTAAGAAATGCCTAAATTCCATGCAAAATTAATCTTGGAATTGAACTATTAAAGTTGATTGCCTCATGGAAAAAGTAACAGTAAGGTACATGTACAAGTATTTTATATTCCAATTTTGAATTGTACATCAGAATGGGAAAATCACTTGTCTCTTACCAAACCAACATTGTATTCAACTCGCAAAACTGTATAGATGAAGAGTTAGTTTATTTTTTTAATTGTGTTAGTACCAACATTTTACTGGAATTAATTCTTTTTGGGGGGAGTAGTCCACGAAATTGCGCACCAAGACGGTCCACAAGACCTTGGATCCCAAATTCAATGAGACGCTGACCTATTATGGAATCACCGATGACGACTTGATGAGGAAGACACTCAGGTAGGTAGAGGATGAGAATATAGCTCTGATGAACATTGTAGTCCAGACTCCTTCAGACCAGCACAAGACCAGACACAAGACCAGATACAAGGCCATGCACAAGACCAGACACGACCTGGCACAAGACCAGACACAAGACCAGACGCAGCACCATGCACAT
>NW_019091383.1:57780-75149 GCF_001949145.1 Acanthaster planci | reverse complement strand
TACGTTCATGTGTAGTTTGGGCACACGATGTCAACATACATACAGATCCGAACCGGTACCAGGCTAGAATTGGGAGATAAGATAAAGCATGGCATTCCGTTGGCTCTTTTTGCAGACAAAAACCAGTGTCGACCAATAACCATCTCTGTAGGAAATGTGTTTGTTTCCAGGTAACTGTCAGTGTCACAATCTCTCTGAGAGGCTTATTTTCAAGACGTATCCACGTATCCTCATGCAAGCAAATGACTGTGCATTTTTTCATGCTACTCACAACATGCACGAGTGTATAGACCACCAGTCAAAGCCACCGCACCTGGTACCCTGAATACCTTGTGTGTTATTACAGAAAACCGTACCGTCGTGTGTGTTGTTGAACGGACGTTTCTTATAGTTACATTTCCATCATCATGTCTGCCCGTAAAGACATCATTCATCAAGAATAAAGGAGAGGTGAAGCACATCGACAAAGGGATTAAAATTCCTGGCGATGGTAGTGGCATGAGGCCAACATAGGAGGAGTGTTCTTGTCCGAATTTAGTCAGAAAATTGGCAAAACCTGGTACTGCGGAGGTGCGATGTAGAAATTAATTACGCTTCCTAGGGCAAAAATGCCATAACAGTACATGCAGAATCATTGAAATACAACAGCAAACTCTATACACGGAAAAGAAATTAGCATCTGTCAGGTACATGTACATAATCAACATGTACATGTATTTTAAAGCACATGACAAACCATAAGTGATGAACAAAACTATGTAGTGGGTCTTTACATGTATAACACATATCAAGTTAACATATAATGAAAAGGTTTGGCTAGGTTTTCCAGAGTATGGACTTTCACAAATGTTTCTATTTTAAAATATGTCCCAGAATGGCTTAGCATTAGATTGCACCACAGAGCATCTAAAATTGAAAATTTTCCTGGGGTCCACATGCCGTAAAGGGCTGTGCGCTCGCAAATTCCAGCTTTTTTCTTTTTCTGAGAATTTCATCCCTGGCAAGCATTGAAAACTTGTGGAGAAGTTCTGGACAACCTCAAACCTTCTTGTCCGTCTAAATCAGTTTTCCCCTCCTGGTTTCAGGCTATCTGTGCTAGATGAGGATAAGTTTGGTCATAATGACTTCATTGGTGAATACCGCCTTCCACTTCGCAAGCTGACGCCCCACACAACCAAGAATATGAGCGTCTACTTAGAGAAACAGATGCCGGTAAGCTAATCATCAACATGTTCAATTCTCCATCCAAAATCTATTGAATTCTAAAATAAATCTGCTGAAGTGCAAATTCTGGTGCCAATTTCACAGAGCTTCTTAGCTCAAAAAACAGCTAAACACCAAAAGATAAGTGCTTAACACAAATAGGTAAAGTAGCCCTTTGTGACTGGTTCTCAGTGGATTTCTGCATCGTATACAAATTTTCTCAGCATTATTTTCTGCCAAGTAGCACTGCTAAATTAGGCCCTGGTTTAATTTGGGCCAGTAGCCTAGCCAATCTTTACTGATGTCCCAACTTTAAGTCATTGTATTGATTTGTTGAAATGCTAATGTAGGTTGTACAGTTATGTTCAAATGTGGTGTACAATTAAGACTCTAAACTGGAAACTCTATTGTGGAAATCATGTGAAGGTGCCTCCGGCAGCCACCAACTGATCGTACGTCTGTCCTTCAGAGCACAACCTAAAGTGTTGATAGTTGTGGAGGAAGGAAACCATAAATAACCCTTGTGGTGCAAAAGAGAACCCGTTCACAACTCTACGCTTTTATGGCTTGGAATAGAATCAAGGACCTATAGTGAGAGGGGAGTATTTGATGCTTTAGCCAGCTTTGCCTGCCTCTAGCAGAAAACAGAAAAAGATGCTGTTGATTTACTGTTTAGGGCTGGCGTTTGCTGGTTTACGAGACTTTCTAACAATTTAATAGGAAGATAAGGTTCAAGAAGCGTCATTCTTCATCTGGCTTTTGTTTCTCTTCCCCAGCTGGAGAAGGACGATGAACTGATGGGGGAGCGGGGAAAGATCCTGGTATCCCTCAAATATCTGAAGGAGAGGCAGCAGCTGTTGGTTGGTATCCTGCGCTGCGCCGGCCTTGCCGCGATGGACGCCAACGGGTATTCCGACCCCTATGTCAAAGTGTGAGTAGCAGCCCCCCTGGCTGTGGGTGCATTTCTCAAACTGTTAGGGGGGCTGTAGCAGTGTGACTAATGGAGGACAAAAAGACCTTGAATGCTTTGTAGTTGAGTGGCGGAGAGATGGTTCCGTTGAGATGGTATTTCTGCAGTGGTGCCACAACCAGGGGAATGTCATACAAGTTCTCAACTTGAAGTGGGCTCACAGTTTTGTTAATCTCGATTTCCTGTTACTCAAGGAGGCACTGAATGCGTTTGAATGACCTGCAAGCAAGCTCGGTATTGCCCTATTAATGACTTTTAACGGGCCAATTTCATAGAGCTGCTTAAGCAGAAAATTGGCTTAAGTGGGAAAAACATTTGCTTAATAAACAAAGGTGACCAGCTCAAACTCCATCTGATTATCGTGCAAACCAAAAAGCAGCTAAATACGATTCCAAAACAATACACATGTACATCACATGGAATTTTGGCTGGTTAGCTGATTTAGCAAGTAAGGTTTTTTTGCGCTTAAGCAACTTTTGTGCTTAAGCATCTCTATGAAATTGGCCCCTGGTTGCTGGGTTGAGTATGAGTGTGAGTAACAGTAAAAATATTGGGGCCTAAGGTTATTCTACGTACATTCTGATGAGTATGAGTGCTTATTGTGAGTGACGTAGTCCGGTCTTTCTCCTTATTAAAAGTCTTACATGTGCACTGAAATACAACATGTTTAAATCCAAACTAACTAGCATTGGCAGATTGCTGTTAGAAATGTAAGTTGTAAGTTTGAACTTTATGAGATATTGTTGTGATTACTTGGGAAGGGGGCTGAATCCTTTGTCTTACTCGGAACATTTCCTTCGTTCTTGTGTTCAAACACTCTCCTCCTCTGAAAGTGGTTTTTTTTTTCTAACACAGCCTTTGTACTTTGGGCTTGATTTGGACTGTATACTACCTTGTAGTTCAGTAAAGTTTGGAAAAGACTTGAAAAGGCTGTGCTGCATCACTGCTTTCCCGTAATTTTAACTCAAATAATTTGAAACAATTTGAATCGACTAATTGATTTGCTCACTCACCCTGACAGATACCTTAAGCCAGACAGTGGGAAGAAAACTAAACACAAGACAGCAACCAAGAAGAGAACGTTGAACCCTGAGTTCAACGAGGTATGTACAGGCTTTACAATACAATGACAAGATAACTGTCGATACAAAGAACAAACAAGAAGATGGAGGCCACTTACTTACTCAATCTCATTGTGGAGGCCTTAAAAGTTACTTAATTTGGAAAAAAATAAACATTAAGACAGCAGTGCTTCATTCCACTATACTAAGAGGAGGACATATATTCAATGTTGTCATTGTGAACACAAATTAAGATACACAAATGTACATTTGTCACAGATAAATATAAATATCGTTAATATTATCATTGTTATATAACATTCAGAAGAAAATGACAACATTTAGGTGTTAGGTTAAGCAAATGCTTTTGTACCCTTACCTATGGACAGACAGACAACGAGGAGGCAGTCAGAAAAAAAACATACAGACCAGGGACAAACAAAACATAGCATACGGCTGACAAGTGTGAGACAAGGGCAAGATGCTTGGTTAAAAGAGCACTTCACTTACGTATATTTCTCTGAAAATTGGGGGTTTTTTCTAAAGTTTTTCTGGGTAATTATGGATGATCCTACGGGGCCAGGATTCAGAATGCTGTCACTTATTCTCCTATTTTTCAGGAGTTCTTTTATGATGTCGCCCACAATGACTTGGCAAAGAAGACACTTGAAATAACTGTTTGGGACAAAGATATCGGCAAGCATAATGACTACATCGGTAAGAAGCTATGTTTGCCCGTTTTAAGCTTTTCTAGACTGTTGACCTGTCCTCATGAATGAAGATAAGCAGTGGGTGTGGAGTAAGTCAGTTCAGTATCCGCCTTGAGTTGAGAAGTGCACCCGCAAGTGGCAAAAGAACGACAGATGGTTGTAAGTTTTCCAAGTGGGGTCTTGCATGCGTCCTGCGTGTACGCAAAGACCATATATTAAGGATTAAGTTTGTTACACATACTCAGCGTGCTCCACTCCAAACGCACCATTGATCCCACTATAAATGTGAGCCTATGCGGTGAGTACTAAAAAATATGCCCTTTTTTGTTCCACTTGGAGCGGATTCCAACTGCGCATGCCCAAAATGAAGGCTGTGTGAGGTCATTCAGGACCAGCGGTACCTGTGCACTTTGACCTAATCAGCTTGGTCATCTGCCAACTCACACATGCTGAACATATTAATGCTCATTGCCTTTGTTCTCAAATGACCTTGGTTTTTGAAATACCAAACTGGCTCGTTTCCAAGATGTTATTGGTTGTTTGCTTAGTAGCAGTTTTTTTCCTGTATTCTGATTGGTGGATCTCATAAATTAGCATAGATGCACAATACAGCACATGTGTTTGGATATTTAACAGAGTTGATCTCATGTCGGAAGTTCACTGTGTGTCACAGTGTGCCAAGTTTAATAAGAAACTGTCAAAATGACCTGACCTGTCTCAGATTCAGATTCTGAAATTGAGGCAGTCTTCGGTCCGTTCCTCTGTCAAACGTTTTGTGCACTGAAGTGCTGATGCTGCATTTGCATTGTTGGTATAAGGCACAATACAGGCTGTTTGGAATACAGTGCGCCACCAAGAGGTTGCCACAGAAAGGCAATTTTTATATTGCATTGTGGGTAATGGTCGACAAATTCAATTGGCTGGCTGCATGCTGGAAACTTATTCCTGATGTTTGTTTTCAGGGAAAAAGATTTTAACATATATAATAAGGTAACATTTCTAATAAATCCTTTTTTCTTTCTCTTGCAAGGAATGGCCCAATCTATCAATAATTTCCCCAAGTTGTCTACTGACATACACTCAAGTGCAAATGGTGGCACAGTGGCCGTGCTTTTGTTGACTGTAAACTTGAAAAATGGCTTCTCAGCGGCAACCTCTATGGGTTGCACCGTTTTGTGAATCACCCAAATTGAATGGCCAGTTTAAGGGCCATTCTTTCGCTGAGTGCTCTCAGTCTGTTCATCGTGGGCAGGTATTTTGTGTACTGTACGTCTCAGTTATTCTTGGGAGCCTGAATGGCGTAGAACATTTCAGAATGACACACTTTGTAGTTTTCGTCTTGCATTTAGGAGCCATGTATTGCGATCCTCTCGCTGATTGCTTTTCGCCCTTCCCATTCCAGGGGGTATTCAGCTAGGCATCAACGCCAAAGGGGAACGTCTGCGGCATTGGTTTGAGACACTCAAGCACACAGACAGGAGGTTTGAGCGCTGGCATACACTGTCGGATGAAATCTTCGCCGGGGATGACTGAAGACAGAGTGGCCAGTAGTAGGCATGTGTGGAGGTTCTAGCGTAACGGTTCTTGGTTTGTGAAGTTTCAAATTCAAGATCTTTATTTGTAATGGAGGCAAGGTTTAAATACCAATCTGAACAGCTTTCATGGACACAATTTTAAGTTTAAATTGTACATTCAAAGAGCCTGCAGCTTCATGAATCAGTTACAAAAGGACAAAGCTTGTTGCTTAAAAATGTGCCGATGTGGTACACTTTCTGACGAGCAGTTTCCTAGTGGCTGGTTTGATTTGACAAAATGTTGTAGAACGGTTACAACAAGTTTTAACAGCTCACACAAAAGACTTGCAACTCTCACATTTTGCTGTTAATTTTCTAATATCCAAACATACATGAAATAATTCTAGCCAATAACCAAATCACACCCAGGATCAGCTGAAACCCTTATAAGACCATCACAAGACCACCACAAGACCATCACATGACCACCACAAGACCATCACAAGACCACCACAAGACCATCACATGACCACCACAAGACCATCACAAGACCACCACAAGACCATCACAAGACCATCACAAGACCATCACATGACCACCACAAGATTATCACAAGACCATCACAAGATTAACACAAGACCATCGCAAGATCAACACAAGACCATCACAAGATCAACACAAGACCATCACAAGATCAACACAAGACCATCACAAGACATCCAGTCAGAATTCAAGTCACAAGCTATGAACTTCCATAAAAACATTATATTCCTTTTTCATTATGGTTCTGGAGTGGGACCGACAGAAAGTCTTGTGTCCGGCCTTGTGGCTGGTCTTGCGTCCGGCATTGTGATGTGAAGCAGTGATGTCCACAGTGACGTTGAATAGACCATCCAAACCAGTCCACCAAAATGTATTGGCATGACCAATGTGAATATTCCAGGTGAATATTAACAACTGCATTTATTGCATCATTTCCATAAAGCACAGACTTCCTGTTGCAATATAGATTTTTTTTTAGGGTATCCAGCAGCTGTTGTGAAGTAGTTGAAGAACTAGGAGATGTGCAATTCCTCTTTCGTGAGAAAACTGTGGGTATCACATCTATTCTTGCAGAGGTTTTATTCTTGCTCTTGTCTTTTTTAATTGATATAAGCAATGCTAATTCATTAAGGAAAGTTGTAAATAATAAAAATTCTCTATATGAAGATTGAAGAATATCTTACTGCCGTGACTTTGTGGCTAAAATCATGTGATTAAATATCCTTGTAGTAAATGTTATCCGTGTCCTATGTACATGTATGTTATACTAGCAAAGTAGTCAAATATATGAATATATATTTATCTGTCAGATTGTAGATTTATATTTCCAGAAATTATACAAATATTCATCTATGTAAGATGCAGAAATCAAGAAACCAAGAAATCTAATTTTATTGTTGGCTAATATATATATATCACTAGTACAGAAAATCTTTTATAACAAATAACTGATTACATAATTTATTTTGAAGACAGAAATCAAAGATATTCAAATTTATTCCAAGAAAAATCAAGTGTAATATTTGTTTTATTGATTGATTGTATTCACCGTTTACTGGTAGCAATACTCAAAGAGCAGCAACTATAATTTAGTAATCCATTTGATTTATTAATTGGTGATTGATTGGTTTATTGATTGATTGAAGAGGCAGCTCCCGACACTTTACCAAAACAAGTGTAAATATGACTTTTGAAGTCTGCATGTTGGATGCAGCAAGGAGATGAATATTTTGCATCATTACCAAGCAGATCTCTTTTGTGAATGATACGCTGAAGAGAACCAGTGGACTCAACATTGCAGACAGTACGCTCTGTTATCGGGAGACTGCCTCATTTTCACATCATATTAAAAACTTACCAAGTATCAACTTGTTATGTGATCCATACTTGGATCAGAGTTTTTCAAAACTTCCTTTAGGTCGGAGGTACATGGCTACAAAGACTGGGAGCTCGTCAGAATACTTAAACATGTACATTGAAGTAATCAATTGTAGAGGTAAAACTTTAGCGGACACTCAAATGCTAACAATATATCTGCCTTTGTACTACATAGATCACCCATTTATATTGCAATGGAGAGAAGAGGAAAAGTGAAAAAAGTTGGCATAGTTCATTACAAAGTCACAATTGCAAACATTTATTGTGGTGTGCTCACAATGAGCCAATCGCGAGTTAAATTTGAATAAAATCTGGTGCACTGAGTTATCTGACTGCACATAAACATAACGATTTAAATTCCTCGGACTAAAGACACTGTTGCTATACCTCGTGATCCGGGGCAAGCTTTTGCATAGCAACCTCTGGAATAGACTGGTTCCTTTATGCCGTTCTTATCCATTGAGAACGGTGTATTGTTGCAAGGCACTTCTTATGTAACTAAGCAAATGCTTGCCTTGAATCATGAGGTATAGCAACAATGGTGTAAGTATGGAGAATTCAAGTCGTTAGGTTCGCATGAATTTAAAGAACTCAGTGTACCAGTTTTTACTCAAATTTAACTTGCAAATGGCTTGTTACTGCTCTTAAGAATACTCACAAATTGTTCCCAGATTTGAAAGTCCAACTTTGCTCATGAAGCTTTTTTTTTTGTTTTTGCATTTTTACTTACACATTCTCGTGTGAAAAATCAGTCCTTGCCAATTTTAAGAAAGTTTTTTCCCTGTCTTGTGACGTATCGCACTGTGAATGACACAGTGCGGATACGTCTTGTATAAATAGAAGGGTTCGGAGCGAAATCGGGTAAACCAAAGCAGTTAATGTAGTTTGCATTTCATGTATTTATGACTTGCGAGGATTAACCCAGTTCTTGACTGTAGAGGGCACTGTGCACTTTTAGCGGCACAGCCTTAACCTTAGATTGTTAGAATTGTCCCTTGTTTTCTGGTTTTTTGAGGTTGTTCAGGAATTGTTAGTTTCATAGCAAGAGGAGGGGGCTTTCATGTGTTGAAGTAGCTTTTTATACAATTAGGGTAACAAACACTGCGACTTTTCTCTTTCTGCATGATGAATGTTATTTAATTAAGAAAACTGACTTGAGTAATGATTATTTAGTGACAAATAGAGAAAGGGCAGAAGTTAATGTATTTAAATATATCTGTAATCCACCTGATGCTAATTTTCCCGCACCGGTTGGTGTTATATTGAAGTGGATAGTGCAAAAATGTGCCCTCCTGTTTAGCTTACTGACAATATGCCAGTGACCTTTCATTGATTTGACCAAGAAGTATCACACAGGTTTCTGTGTATGTGATCATGCAGGATATAAAAAGGTTGTAGTTCAGAAAACTAATGGCCGTTTACTGGCAGGCAAAAATGCCATGCAGTGCTATTTAATGAAGTGTGAAAATACATAATTCTCTGTATCAGAAACCACCTCATAAAAATTGTTGCTTTACCACCAACACATTCCACCGCAACTAGATGGTGTTGAATCAAGTGTAAAATTGTAAAATAGTGCTGTTTTCACAGTATTTTATCAAATAATTGCCTACCAGATTTCTGAATCAAACAATTATGCTCCACCTTTATATACCATTTTTATTGGGGAATTCCCCCTCTAAAAAAGATGGCCCCTCCTAGTTTGAGGATATGGTCGTTGCTGTTATTACAAGACTCGTTACCAAATTAATGCTGAGAGGAAAAACGTAGGCATGCGAGTCCACCCCTGTAACTCCGAAACCAACTTGTCGCGATGTAATTACAAAGTACATAGAATATTTAAATCCTGTATAAATAACTCATAAGCTTTATGCTCAAGTTGAAATATTTTTGTAATGCAATAGCTGTATATTCCACCATGTAATGCATGGATGATTCAATGTCAAGGGGGAGATATACCGTGAGAAAAGGTGGTTGTTCAGGAGACGAAGTAGTGTAAAAGATGTGCAAAAGTTTTAACTGTAAATGTCTCGGTGTACGGCAGTTGAAGAAAGTGTAGTTTTCCTTGTTTGGGAACTCCGTTTTGAAAAATTCCTGGAAGAATCCGCTTGATTTTAGACCTGTGTTATATTCCAGTCCTTACATCAAACCAGAGGGCATGGACAATTTCTCTTTCAATATCAATGTGACGTCCTTTCACTTGCTGTTGTGTTCCAAAAGTGGAAGTTGGTAGTGTTTGAAGAGACAATCAACAAGGTGGCCTTTCCAGTATTGTGTGGGTGTAATTATGTGCATATATAATATGTAATTTGCATAAAAAGTGAGCAGGATAAGCACTTACGCTGAATGACTGACATTCTAGACCGACAGTAGGTTTTTTTTTTTGTAAACGAAGAAAGGGTTTAGAATAGGTACATTGTGTGCATTCAAAAGTGATTACATTTGACCCAGTCTAAGAATGGCTCATTGCTCAAGTTATTGTCGGGTCAAATTTGCGTCAAAACTTGCATGTTTGTATTAATATTTGGCACAAGAATAAGTTATTAGTGGTTGTTATGCCTAGTGAACATGTAGGGAATTGTATTTCTCCCTGTGATTGTATAAAGGTGCAGCGTTTCAACATGTCAGGATAAGAATTTCTGCTCAATGTATCTCGTCATGTAGTTCATGCTTATTTATTTAATCAAGGGTGTGAGAAGTCCGCTTTTTTTAGCTGATTCAAGCTTCTTATTTGTTTAGATGTTGACCCTGAATTTCAGTTTTTTTGTACACCTGGTTTGAACAAAAAAAGTACAGGAACCTTCAACATTTCAGCTTTTTGCTAGCTATTTTCAGCTTTGATTTTTACTGGCCACTCACACCTGTTTAATGTTCTATGCTTTATTTTCCCTTAAGGCAGGAGAAATTTCACAATACTTAGTTTTATGGAAATACGTGTAATACGAACGAGAGACTGACGTTAGTGAACACTTAAAAACACTTGTAGGCTAAACTAGTCAAATTTTGGCAAGATCAACTAACCACATCGGTTTCAAAACAACTTCACACTAAAAGGAGTTTGTAATTCCCTTTCACACCTCCAAAAAGTTTCTGTGCTATTGAGGAAATCTGGAAAATATCCACAACATAAAAGGAAAACACTTGCAAAAATGTCCAAAACCTCTACGGTATACATTACTTCATTAGAATATCTACAGGCGTAAAAATTGTTCAAAATTAAATTCACTTACATGAATTCTGCTACATGTATTGAAAAAATCCCGGGCCATGGGAGTCTGTCACAATTAGGGAGGACTGCCTCACGTGGTCAGATAAAAGAATCTGATTGGCGGCTTCCCGCCCGGTTGCTATGGGCCGCTCTATTAGTGCTGTAGGGTAGTTGGCATGGAGCCAATTACCTGCAAAGAGAAGATTTGGAAAGCCACACTCTTTTGGGAAGGTTACAGTCGGCCGATATTTTGCCAATCCCTTCTCGTAAGATGGGTAGGTTGCCGAACCGTCGACATGATACGCAAGAACTTTGAACCCCCTCTGGAAGATTTCCGGAAAGATCTCCCTCACGGTTGGGGCTATGAAGTTCCACAACTTGTCGTCCGCCACCTCCCCGTGTTCCCAGGCGAACATTAGGAATGCCAGGACAGATCCTCCGCTCTGATTGGCCCACTGGGCATAATCCTCCCTGATCTTGTGATACTGAGTGATGATAGTAATTGGTGGAAAGCTCGGGGTCTGAACGATGTCTGGGTTGTATTTGCTCTCAAGGCGTTTATCGAACCACACCGTCAGGACCTTAAAGGGCGGTGCCAGGGGCAACTTCATGAGGTGTTTTTCAAGGACCTTGCTCAGACGGTTGTGGGTGGATTTGTCCTTAGAATCATCAAGGAGCTTGAGAGAATTCCTGAGGATTGTTTTAGTGCTGTTGAGGCCTGCTGCTAAGATGACATGATCATAATGTTCCGATGGGTGTTTGGAGTCTGTAACAATTTTGCCCTTTTTATCAAATATGAGACTTTCAACAGCTGATTCCATTTCAATCCTGAAAAAAAAAGCAAAAGCAAAAGAATCTGTGAAATTCTTTGAGAATCCGGGTTAAATTTAGAGTCAAATTTAGAACTGATTATTTAAAATGTGATATAAAGATTATTGGGGAGTAATTCTGACTATTACTAGGCTATTGCAGCGAGGTAAAAATAAACACTGGGATTTTTAAAATACACTGTCTTGAGCAGAAAAAAATTCTATTGGTGAAAAAAATTGAACATGTCTACTTGAAATCATTACCATTCTTTAATACAAAAAGAATTTAAACAAATCAGTTTCTTTGTTCCGTATTGGAAACTTTTTTTTAAATTATAGATTTAAAAAGAAAATCATACTTGACACCCAGAGATCGTAGCTTGTCAGCCCATGGGTTGATGATAGCTGTTGCTTGGTTCATCTTAGCAATGTCTCGGTAATCAGCCTGAAAAAAAAAAACTTCATTTCAATTTGGAAACTAATCGTTGGTCCTTGGCTTGATACAAAAATCAGCGTTGTATTTGAGGCTTTTTAACCACTTGCTGCCGAGTGGTTTGAAAAAAACAGTGCACATAATCAGGAGTTTTCCAAGATTTTCAGTTGTCAAAATTCTTCAAAAATTCATCCTTTCAATTGATGGACGTTTACACCCACACGAATTACTGTCTGGTGGCCACTCTGGCCTGGTCTGACAGACAAAATCTACAGACGCCCAAGTATTTCAGCCAGGCTTGCAGCCTCGTAAAAAGAGCCCCGATTGTGCGGTGTTATATAACTTTCTTTTGTTCACGAACCTGGCACAGTGCACTGCTGACCTTTTTTCAATGGGGCCAGATTAGCATGCAGCAGTGCTGTGAGGCTCATCGCTGCGGTGGTGGAGCGCTTTTGTCCCCGGTGGTAATCCGTTTGCTCTATTGCCCCAAACCATGGTATAATGTTTCAAAACAAGGCTAGATTATCTCCACTATTGAGAGTGAAAAAATGTTGGTAATGCCCAGCAGCCTGGATTTTAGTTCTGAGTACGGTCTTTTGTTACAAGGCCCAGTCCCCTTTGTCCCATTTCGGGTTCCCCAGCTCCGTGTATAAAGCCTACGTGCTCGAAAACGGATCCCCGGGCAGCAAGTGGTTAACACCATTTTACCTCACAAGACCAACAAAAGACCTCCAGTCTGAATTCAAGCCTGCTTTTGACAAATCTTGACAGAATGAGCACAAATAGAAACAAACCACTTAGAGGCAGTGACAAAAATGGAGTTTAGAGTAAAAGACATCAACCATTTCTGAAACTAAATGGTTGAATACCAAGATGCTGGATGAGTCAATACCTGAGGGTTGCTAACGTAGAACATGTGAGAGAAGAGGAACATCTCAGCAGCGCTGAACGTGGACTTGTCCTGGTAGCTTGCTTTCATGCCTGGCTCCAGGACGATGTCATAGAAACCTCGGTGGATGTCAAACATGTCCATGTACTCATCTACATGGCATTGCACATGGAGGCAATGTGGACGTAAAATCAGTTACAAGTGCTCTACTCCATTCACGTAAAATCTGCCTATAGCAGGCTCTATCTCGTTTGCATATCGTGCCAACGCACATTCCTGACGGAGGGGGACGGGTGTAGGTGCGCTGAGGGATGGCAGGCAATGTCCTGGTTCAAATTCACCAAACACGTCAACATCAACACACAGGATTATGTTGAGTGTTGAAGTTGGGTAAATGTTTCTATCAAGGGCGGGGACTGATTGATGTAGGGGGTGGACAACATGGCAGGTATAAAGGACAGGGAAGCCTACCGAAGGAGATAGAGTCCCATCTCTTGAAGTTGGTGTCGTGGTTGTAGTTGATGAAATCCCAGGCGCAGCGCAGCCAGAGCAGGATCTCCAGGAGGTTGAGGTTGGGGCTACGGAAGATCATGCCTGGAAGATAGAGAGGCAGACATCAAAGTCAGCATTACTGGAAATTAATGAATTCATGAACTCTCTAGTCACTCAACCATCTCCTTTTATCCTGCTATAATCGATGCTTGGTTGATTCCTTACATTCTTGTCAGAATACTGTTTCCTTGACACGTTGTCCTTGGGAAAGATTCTGCTAGAATTGAAAGGTCAGGCCCACAAACTTTTTGATTTACTTTTAGATTTTAATCAACCACCAAAACGGTGTCTGTCCTCTTGCCCACTGTATCATCCCAACTCCCAGAATTCAAGTAGTGGAGAGAGCTGCAGACTGTGCAGGTCCGTGGTCTTCGACTAAAAGGGATCTTAGCAAGGGCAGTGGTGCTGCAAATGTCCCATATTCCCCACATGAACAAAACCATCACCAAGGCAAGTGTGACGTTGTAATTGCTTGGTCCTGTGGGCCTGCAGTCATTAAAACAAGGCCCTTTTTGTACAATTAGATTTTTTCCAACAAAGCCACTGAAATTCAATTTTGAAAGGCTTCGTGGGATGCCAACAGGAGCCAGGAAATATCACTTTCTTCCCTTGATGTTCCCTCCACCAACACTCTTTGAATTGTACAAATCAGTGGCAAAGAGTCCAGTGGACATGATCCCCAAGGCATTCCCAGTGTCCCGTAGAGCTTCCAAACAACTTGAAAGTGTACATGTACTTTGGATCTCCATTGAAAAAACAAGGAACCGTGTCAATAATAACGACGTTATAGGTTGGTAATGTGGTCAATCAGAGGGAACTCTAGGAAACTTATTATTCCTGGGCCAAGCTGCGAGACATATTTGCTCATGGCAGAAGTACCTTTAAAAGTAAAAAAATAGAGTCAAATTATGCAAAAGCTTGCCAAGAGCTGACATACAAAGGCTGCTGACAAAGTCAACATGCCGCTGGCAGCTCTTTGAGTTTGGAGAAAAAGCTGACCTACCAGCAAGATTGAGTGGGAATATCCCATGACTGTACATCCGCTCAGGCTTGTAGTTCCTGTAGACCACGTCATGGGCCTCCCACCGTCGGAAGTTGTCTTCAACTCCGAGTCGGCGGATCATGTCCCAGGCATTGTGGAAATTGTGGAACCAGGCTGAATGAGAATTACATATAATGAAACAGTTACTTGAAAAAATTGGCGAATTAGTTGTCTTGAAGCCAACGTCTGTCTGAACAAACCGGGGTAACTTGTTCGCACAGGCCAGCCTTCGAGCTGTTTAAACTGGTCAGGCATGCAACTTGGACTTTGACCAAAAAACAAGGAAATTTCAATCTTCACCAGACTTTGTGCAGTGTTTTTCATATTTCAATGGCATGAGTGTGGAGTGAAAAACGGGAAAATTGGCTGATTCGAGGAAACCTTGCATGCCTGACTGAAAGGTTTGTGGTAACAATTTAAAGGAGAGAAAAGGGAAAGATAGAAAGACTTAAGAGAAGGGGACCCAGGGCAGTATATTTTATCTTGAGAAAAGGTAAGGCGAAGTAAAATAAAAACATGTTTCTCGTCTGGATTTCTGAAAAAACGGAGGAAGGGAGGTTTTCTTTTAATTTTTTTCAAGACGGCCACCATTTTAAAATTTCCTGCAACCATTACTGTTTCCACTGTTCAAGGACATGTTAAAATGAAAGACATTTAATGTTGTATTAGTCTACAATGAACAATTTAGATGCATTTGCTTTAACTGCCAAAAGTCAAAATTTATTTTTGATGAGTAATTTTACAGATAAAATCAAGCACAAAATGTCAACTCTCAAAACCTACAAGAGTACACACTAAGCTATAAATAAAAATGTGTTTGTGTTTTTCCATAAACATATGAAGATCGATTAAAAATATTTGAGGCATTTTTTTTTCTTTATATTTTGTCAGTTTACTTTTGCGAGTCTATATTTCTTCTACAACAAAGACTTTACCTTTTGGACTTGTGACATACAATGTATCCATCATTGTTTGACAAAAGTTTGTTGACTTGCGCTTTGATGAAACCAAACAAAACAAGATTCAGGCTTATGATGAGCATGAGTGACAGAAAACATTGGCCATGCTAGACTGTTTCCCGCCCCCTCCCCTGCAATTTTCGAAGTCCAAATGCATCAATGAAAATGGGATTGGGAACCAGATTACGGCCGCGTGGGTGAATTCTTTAAACACGTGCTCGGCCCTGAGCTCAGGGCATTTTCGAAACGAGTGAATTAGGCTTAGTCGTCAGCTTTGCTGATTCCAGCCGTTTGATACAGCATTCCAAACTGCATGCTAGGGTCTGACTGGAACCGAAAACCAAGCCTAACCCATTTGTCTTGAAAAGCACTTGAGTCCCACACCAGTCACAGTATCTGCAGACAGATTTCGGTGAATTTGCCCTGCTCTAGACTCTCACAAAGACGTGTTTTGCGATGGCGCCTCGATTTATGTGGTGTCCATAGTGACTGCCAGAGTCTATCCTGAAAACTTTGACTCACTTATTTCGCAAGAATTTATTTTCTGATGAATTTGTGGACTTTTTCTGTGTTATTTTACTTTTATTTTTTTCAAAAATAAAAAATTAGAAAAAATCCAGGCAGCCTCCAAAAAGGAAGAGGGCGGGGATGAGAAACATGATTTTTTTTTTCTTCCCCTAACAGTGGAAGCTGCTGGGAAGGCTCCTCCAACACTTTTGCTGTTACTGTTGTGGTTAAAAGGAGGTCATCCATCAAGCAAAATGCTAAACGATCTACTACAAAGGATTTGAAAACAAGGAAATTGAAGACATTAACCTTGCATTCCTCTGTCAACGATGAACGTCTGACCAAGTTTCTGTACTGGCTTGGATTGTAGGTAGACCCCACCTAAGGCACTATCCGCTTCATGCAACGTCACCTGGTACCCGCGCTCTGCCAGGTCCAAAGCTGCAGACATTCCAGCAAGGCCCCCACCTATCATTTGAAAAATAAGCACTCAGTTTAGCAATAAAAAATGAAAACTAACTGATAAGCACAAATGGTGTGGGAAGTGCTGAGCCAGTGTGACCAATTCCTGTTTGAATGTACAGTCTTTGTGCAAGCACCATATGCGTACATGACCCTGGTTAAAACCTCGTCCGTCCGTCCGTCCGTCCGTCCGTCCGTCCGTCCGTCCGTCTGTCTGTCTGTCTAAGCAGATAGAAGGCACGGAAAATGGAACAGAAACACTGACTCTCCATTTCTGAACCAGAAAACTTCTTTTTTCTTTCCTATTCCCTGTATTTCTTACAACCACCTGACATTTTAGGGAGATTTCCTGGAGTGTCTTTATCTGAAGGTTGCTAAATGAAAACAGGCACTGGTTTTTTTAATTTTAAAGTTTGTGGGAAAAAGGAGAGCCCATTCAGATATGAATTAAAGGACTTACACCTTGTGGGACTGATTTGCATCATGATAAATTATAAAAATTCATTTTTAAGCTGGCATGTGCAGCAGAAGAGTTAATACACGGCTTCTTTTTGGAAAATATCCAGGTTTACTACAATCCGACAATGAAGAAAAAAAATGTTATCTTACAAAGTAAAATACTGTCATGATATTTGGATTTTAAAAGTGACAGAGTGACTGAAGTACACTATGCTCCATACTAATTCGTAGCCAATCAGAGAAACCTGTCTGTGTTTGTTGGAAAGGTTTCACTTCTAAATACTAAGCTGCAACGGTAGCACTTGTCTGTAGAGTAAAAAAGTAAAACAGACAGTTGAAGCGTTTTGTGAAAATTATGATCTGAAAAAAATCTCAACGACTTTGAGGTGCACAATATATTTGGCATTCAGGTAACGAAATTGCTAGTCTCCTCAGTAAAACGGACAAATTCTGGGTAATTGCAGTTTTGTGTCACTGTTATTACACAAATATTTTTAAGTCAACAAAATGACTTTAAACCAAAAAATAGGATAGTTCTTCCCCTTTATGAATCGTTTTCGATAAATTGGAGGCTACAACTGTACCAAGTTCTTCAGCCAGTCAATTTGAATCAAATCAAAGATTTCCTTAACCCCCTAGGCTCCTGCACTAGAAAGCATACTGAACCTCAC
>NW_019091383.1:21837-57729 GCF_001949145.1 Acanthaster planci | reverse complement strand
ATCCAACACCATCTCCCTGGGCCTTTCATCCCAAGTCTCACAAAATTTAACAGGTTCATCATGTACGGTACCAAACCTGCCAAAACCTCACAAAACCTGCTGTTGGAGTATGGCAGGTTTGGCGTAGTTTGAATCAAACACTTCTTCCAAATGTAAAACTAGTCTTTGTTAAATCTCTTAAATGCCTCTCACTGAAAGAACCCCTGTAACCGACTAGGAATAATAATGGCATGGGCGTGGCATGGGTGGGGCCAATGGTGACGAACCGCCCCAACAGGACCCCATTTCACCACTGTCTCAAGTATGGATTTTTACACTTGCAATCAAATTCTGCTTACAGCTCTAGCACAAAAGTTACACGCTAAGCAAAGCACAAAATCCTTAGGTGTGGGATTTACACAAGTGAACAACCCAAAGTTACTTGCTTATGTGAAATAGGCCTATGCAAACCAAACTGTCTATTAAGTACAGTGCTATAGGTGGAAATTTTTTGCTAACCATGAGTAGAGCAATGAAATTAGACCCAGGACTCAAGTTGATGAAGCTGCTCAGGAGAAAATCTTGCTCAACAAAATATGCCATGAGTGCAAGACAGCAGAAGATTCGTCACAGACCAACTCATATACCACAACTTGTTGGCTGGTAAACTATTTTTGCTGAGCAAATATTTCCTGTGCTTATCAAAAGTTCTGAGCTAGGCAATACTGTGAGATTGTTGTTGTAAGTGCTTACCAATAATGAGAACTTTCTTGACAACACCCTCTCTGAGACGTTCAGGATCATCAGGGTTAGCAGGTGGAATTGTTCTAGGAGATTTTGGAATGCCTACCAGCACAGTTACAATGACTGCAACTACAAGCAAGCAAAAGGGAAAATATACGACTGAATGACCTCTGACACTTAGTTGAGTAGTGCAAAATAAATATATGCATCTTTGTAGTTCAACAACATTTGCAACAAAGGCCTTACACTTTTAAGGCTTAATCATGATAACATTTTCCTAGCATAATTTATGCATAAAGTAATGGCATAAAATTTAAAAAAAAATTAGCTTTCAAACAAACAGAATCTCAAAGCTTAAATTTCCATGTAAAATACTGTTTTGTCTAACTTATCTTTGTATAGCGTGTCATTACCACATATGTAACTCCTTCATCAACGGTGTCAATACATAAATAAATGTTGATTTGAATTGAATTGAAAAGCTCTTATCAAAGTTTGATAATCAAACTGACAAGACTATAGAGAAACAAAAGATAGATGAAGAACATTACAGAATATAACAAAGACATGATGGATACTTGCAGGTATTTGAAACAAGGGGAATTTAATTTATATCAAGGGTAAATACTGTTTCCTGTCTTATGTTTATCTTTCTGCTAGTACCAGTAATTATAATGCACCTTACGGCAAAGTCAGAGAAATTATCAATGGAATAAGCCATCAGTGTATTGCCAACATTTTTTTGGGGGGGGAGATTTCAAAATCTTTTCTTATTCTCATTGTTGTTGCTTTTGGGCCCTTTTCTATACATTCAATGTGAGGCCATAGAATACTGCTGTTTTTTTCTGAGCTGCAATTATCAAAACAGGGTAAAAGTCAAGTACATGTCGTTCCTTGAGGCCACTTATCATGACATCTAGCACTAAGAGAACAGGTGCATCTGATACAAAAGCCTTCCAGGAGATGTTTTATTGATTCCAAATGATATGAAATAATTGATAAGCTACATACACTGATTGGTAGTATCTCCATTACAATATAACTTATAAGAATCTGTGTTCTGTAAACAGCCATTGGTTATTTTCCAGAAAATCCTAATTTAATTTGCTCCAAAGTTAATCATCATGAGTTGAATGCAGCTGTCTGGTAGTTTTGGTCACGCCGCACTGAATCATGAGTTAGTCATCTTTAACTGCATTCAGTGAACAAGTTCCTGCTTTTCTGATGTAAAAAAAAGACAACATTTTGAAGATGAAAGTAACCACAGTGAAAGAAACACTGAGTCAGGCAGAACACTGAGGCTAAATGATTAACGTCTCATTCACTGATTTTTTTTTCCTTCTTGACACACTGAAGGTAATTGAATAATTTATCAAGAATCTCATGAGTTCTGTAAGGACCCAGGAAAGCAACCAACAACAAGATTGGGAAAAACAGATGAACTACATGTACATACAATACCACTTTACAAGGCCAGTGGCTTACACAAGAGATTAATGAGGTTATCAACAGGTGAAATAGCAGCCTTGAAAGGCATTACATACCCACTCAGACATGCTGAACATTTAAAAAACCAGAGTTTGATATTTCTCAAGCTTTTAACTACATATTTATCAGTTTATGAGGGAAGTTCTCACCAAAAACAATGCCGATTACTGTCTTGAATCCCATGTTGTCATGTACCCTCTTGCCCTTGCTCTATGCTTACACTTAGCTCTCGGGCTGGATGTTGATGACTGCCCACACACAAAGCTCACACAAAGAGACAGGTGTTAGGGCGAACTGGGAACTGCATACTACAAGAAACCAGAGTCAAAGGTCATTACCAGTGTACATTTGCTGCCACTCAACATCTCCAAGGGCCTGCTGTAAATTGACACTGTTACCAAGGCTTGGACTGCAATCCAAGGTCTATGTGGGTGACTTAATTGAATGGCACTTTTTTTGGTGCATGTACTGAAGTTTCCTAAACTGTTTTCATTTGAAACGACCAGATTCTGGAAAATTTTGTCCTTGGGAGGGGAACAACAAATATATATAGTGGAAGATTATGATGGAGATAGGAGATTGAACAAGTTGGGCTGTATAACAGTTTTTGATGTCATATTCAGCACACAGAGTTGTGAGAAAAGAGTGAAGATGGGCCTGTCTTACGTCATCATTCAATAACCAAGATGGGACAAATGGAAAACTCTTATGAGATAAGAATTCCAATTTCCAAGTGACCGATCGAGGATGTAGCACATTAAGTCACACCTCTTGATGTAGATTTTACAATATTCACTCATGATTGAACACTGAGAAGATTCTTTCTACAAGAAGACCGCACCGAACAACTTGTACACTGAACGCTCTAATTCTAAAATTAGACGGTGATTCAACATTATGCCCCTTCAGTTCACATTTGTTAATCTTATCTAAATATTTATAAACAACTTGGAGAGAAACACTAATTGCAGAAATTTTTATTTACATGAACAGAGGAAGAAATATTGCACGGGCATATACATTTACATGCATGACAACCTTACAGATTGGATTCTTGCATGAGAAGCCACGGAAGTCGAGCTGAACTGAACCACAGAGAGCAAGGAACAGAGATTGCCCATCAATGTCAACTGCAACACATACCAAGCAACAGCGACACACAAAAGACGTTTCTTTTTTTTGTTCTTCAGACAGGACAAAGAAGACTTATGTCAGAAGATTTGACCGACTAGACACATATTACATGTACATGTATGGTAACAATGAATTCCCTGTCAGGCTGTCACAACCATGCCCGACTCCATGGACGAACCAAGGCCTATTTTTACGCACACACGGGTCTCAAATTGCCGGGAGGGCACGGAACACGAGAACACTTACCTCAGCCACGTGCGAGAAGCTTGAAGAGACACGAGGTTCAAACACTGATCAACCCACCCAGTCTGTCTGGCAGTTAAAATGGTTCGAATCAGGGAATCAGCAACTTCAACGAGCGTAGATGCAACCACGTGGCTAACCACACTTGAATGAAACCTGTGTTAACCTTTCCTGTATTAGATTTTCCTGGTACTCAGGGTTTTATGCGGCTACGGTTCTCGGCTCAGCCGTGTCAACAAGGTCAACAACACAATGAGAGCCTTTCTGTTAGATAACCTCCACTCAACAGTGAAAGGTCTGGAAATATTCAGGTGAATGAGTAACCTTAGCGGTAAAGGTTGCCTTTTTATTTACATTTGTGCGACAGAATTACGTTCATAATCAGCCGATAAGCAAGAGGGGGAGGAACGTTGCCACGGTAACTGGCATTAATTTTTCCCATTTTTAGTTTTCGGCTTGTTCGTTTGACTTTTCTGAAAGACAGATTGTCCAATTATTTGCGAAAAAATCTCTAATAATAATCTTCGACGGCAGCCAAAAACATTGGGGACATTGACAACAAAAGCAGCAACAAGGAATGTTAACTTAAAATTTCACATTCAGTCCTGTCTTAGCACCGTTGTACCTTGCTCTGCACATTGTCGACTAAAAGTAACGTTTGGGTGGCGGCATTAATAGGCCATACAGGCCTACTTTTGGCATGCATGGTCCTTTTTTGTTGGTCCCTTGGCTGTACTTGCAATAGTGAAGAGTATACAACTTTGAGGCCTACATCGATTTTGCATTCACTAGCAATTGATGTATGTAGCTGGTGTGATTCACGAATATACCCCTTCTCTGATAAGAAAACAAGATAAGCGCAACGTGTACCAAATTTAGTTTTCTGAAAAGCATCCATCAATGATGAAGTCAACGATAAATTTCACCTAAAACCAAACAATGCAAAACAAAAACAAAAAACGCCCGTTTTGAAAAACAGCGCAGGCCAAAATGAATCGTTAATTCGGCACTTGCAGGAGACACTGTTTAGGTTTCAGAGCGCTCATAGGTGAAAATCAGTGGTTTTAACTAGCAAGCACTTAAGTGACTTCTGCAGCGAGTTCGGCCTGATTTGACCGTACTTGTATTATAGCGCCCTCTCTGGAGACGTCGCTGGTTGCCAGGGGTATGAGATGTTAACTTTTCGTTCGATTTTTCTCACCGACCCTTTTTAAAGGGAATAACGAGGCAAGGATTATTTTGACAATTGAGGAGGGGAAGGCTGTATTACTCGTGCTCGCTTAATAATGGATAAACATCAGTTTCGGTCGTGCGCTGATCCGTAGACGGTGCTCCTGTGTTATTTCGATGATTTACCCAAGATTTACAATATGTAAAGGCAGGAGTCTGCAAGGATAATAATCTAATGACTCAAGCTCATGGAATTGGGAAAGACACTCGCGATAGAATTTAATAGGTGGTAAGACTATGCGTAGTTCGTGTGCTTGGAGCTCAGAAGTTACTCTTTCGCAGCGAAATTCAGTAGCGATACGTATCTTGACAATTATAATGTAGCCGTTTATTTACCGGATTGTTCGACGGTTCCTATGCAACAGCATGTCTCAGTGCAGGGTTCATTTGTTCTGAATGGCATTTCTGGAGAATTGTGGAAACGACTTCATGCCAAAAGTGTGAATATCACGAATTATTATTCAAATCGCAACACTGAAGGCTGTTCGTGTCTGTGCCAAACATTGGTGATACGATCGCTGGCGCGTTGTACGGCGCTTACTCGGCTATAACTGTATGCTAATGCAATAATGGTGCCGTGTGGTGCGGTGAGAACAGCCGTAATGTATGGAAGCAGTCGGTTCTCCAGAGTGGCCGCCTGGGGAGAGATTGGAGGCTTTTTCCGAAGAGAATGATGACGCAGCGACAGATGGATCCAAGGAGAAGATAATACGAGGACAGGAGCCCCTCGTGATTTCATCCACGGATTCTGCAGGACCGGGACAGAAGGAATATAATTAGGCCTACCGGACTGTGGGGGTATGCGTCTCGACGAGCTCGTCTCCTGGTGGGATGTGTGCGGTGTTTTGTTTTTGTGCAGTGTCATGTCGAGGATAAGTGCTTGGAATTATTACAACCACTTCAGTGCAGCGCGATCGACATCTGATTAGACGTCTATGCGTTGAACTGATTCGATAATGTAATCGCAGTCACGCTCCACAATGGAGTGAGTGCGTGCGATACGAACCCACGCTGCTGTCATTATGCCACTTAAGACCAACAGCCCTCAGAGCCACCGACAATTACTGGAGGGTTCGCCGGGCGCCCCGTCGTTCCAGCCCGCGCACCTCGCTGGTGGTGGTGGTGGGGGGCACGGCGGCGTCATGAAGACCTCGTGCTACCCCGGTAGCAAACCCCAGGCCAGCAAAGAGGACCTGGTGCTCGAGAAGGCGGGCGTGGGCGACCGCAAACTGGCCCTGAAACTGGACCGGCTGGACCGGGAATCCAAAGCCCACATGAAGATGCGGGAAAGAGAGGAGAAAGCCATGCGGCAGATGTGCCGGGACATCCGCAAACACCGGGTCTTCGACGATACGTCAGTGGGGAGGAAAGCCGATTCAAGCAGCGGGGGCAACCGACTGCTGCCGCCCATCCCTCCACACGAAGCCAATCCTCAGAACATCCGACGGGTGCGCAGCACACCCAACTCACCTGTCAACAATCGCAAGGCTTACTCTAGTGCTAGCCCTTCTCGAACCCGTAGACCAGCCAGCGACGCTCTTGCTATTCCTGATGACGGGCCCAGTCTACGAGTCAGGTCAGCTGGTCCTGGACTCAGCCCAGCGATTCTTCACCTCCGATCTCGGTCCACGTCAAACCTCCCTGGAGCTGCCGGGAATTCGACATCCAGCTATGGTACACCAGCCATAACCGTCTATCCTTACAAGGAAGGCAAGAAGCCACGATCCAATCCTGATCTGAGTGACAGTTCCCCCGCTACACCCACGTCCCCTACCTCACCAACTGCGCCGAGCTCGTCCAAACATCGGGCTTGGGAGAGGGGACTTACTCCTGCCAGACGAGCTCGAACCCCAGCCGAACTCGCTAAGGTCCAGGGATCGGTGAGTTACCTGACTCCCTCGGCTCACGCTAAGAGCGGTCTGAGACCTTTCAAATCCGACAGTAACCTCGCCTCGACGGGAACTGCAAGGAGCGCCGAGGATCCGAGATTCCAGAAGCTTGCCTCCTGCCTGGTCCATAAGGACGACGCCCGTCCCGTGTCGCCACAGGATGATAACCCGGACGAGCAAGGTAGAGTCCGCTCCTCATCGGTCGATGCTCTAAATCAGGAGATAGTAGCCATCAGGATAACCAGTAGCACTCCTACTTTACCCCATCCCCCAGAGGATTCCGGTCCCCATCCTGTGCCTCCCTTACCCGGCCACCTGAAGGAACCTGGGGATTCCCTGCCACCGCTGAAGGCCCACAACCCCCGCACCATGTCACCGCGGATTCTCATCAACGCCACCGTGTCGCTGGCGGATGAACAAGGGGGAGTTTTCACCGAAGAGACAGTTGAACTGAACCGACTTAGTGTCGGTGGTGCTGGACCCGCACCCAAGGAACTAATCGCCCTTGACACAGGCAGACTGTATGCTAGTGTCTCGGAGGAAGACATCAAATCACCACCATTTTATGGCAAAGCTCACAATCCCGATTGGTAGAAATGTCTGCATATTTATTATAGATATCAAAATGTGTATTTTCAAAGCGCAAAGTAACGCGTTATGATTCAAAAACTAATTTACTTCTGCCAGTGCTGAACTAGACTCAGTGTGAAATATCAATATTGAAATCGTATAGCATACTAAGTCTTCTTAACACTCAAAAGGAGCTGTAAAACTAAAGCTAACCTATACTGCAAAGGCGTATTTAAAATAACTTTTCTGCAATTTGCACTATCGTCCCTAATTCCAAACTAAGATATGTCGGCGTGAGTCGTAAAAGATTCGCCATGCCTTTTTTGGGGTCCCCAAATAACTAATCATCCGCATTGACATGGAAGCTAAAAATGGTATTTTCCCCCAAAATATCCGCTACTATATAATGTGTAATCATTCTTCATATAAACATATACTTTAAAAGACAAAAGAAAAATATTAAAAGTTTAAAAAGTAATAAAGACAGAAATAAGTATCTGGGAATCAAAAGTTTATCCGAACTGTTTTATCTACCTTGCTGTCTGCGCACGTGCTTTGCTTGGAATGAAAAGGAAAACGATCTTAACGCAAATGGAACATAGTCGCCAAAATGAACCTTTTCCTGTTGAGGTGTTTTTTTTACATTTTACTCACATTATTCCGAGATAAATACCCTGAAATTTGCTCAACACGTGCCTTGAAGCACTAGTGAACTTTGAGTGATATGACAAAAATGTAGTCAACGGCTTTGAGGGGTCGGCACATGGGATTTTGAGAGGAACATTATGTCAACAAAAATATGCTTCACTTTTCTTTATTCGCATACTTCACATGAGTAACAACCGCGAGTTAAAGCAGAGTCATTGCCCGTGGCGAAAAAGTCCGATTTTAAGTAGTTTCTCACTGCAAGGTTGCATATTCACATAAACTAATGATGGCTTTTATATGCAAAACTGTGCGAAGAAAATACTTGTTGGTATTAGATGTCTTCTGGTCAACTTGTTCGCTTTGCTGCTGAAACAAAGAAAGTTAGTGTTTATCAACATCATAAACATTCGGTTTTTTCTTCGCCTTGTGGTTCTTATTCCGTTGAAACTTTTCCTTCAAGTAGGCCAAAGTCAAAATGAATATTATCATCAATTCCACTCCGCGATGCAGTGAAAATTTCCCGCCAGAATGGATGGGATATCACCGAATCACTGGCATTACGTGTTCGTAATAACAGTAGATGTTGATCCCAGTCTCGGCCTCGAGGGAGAAAGAAAACCAATTGAACATGGCAGATTTAAAAAGAAGAAAATCAGTAAAATGTTTTCCAGTGACAAGTTTGGAAGGAAACGCTCTGCTTTTTTACGATTAAAGCGGAATTTAGTTCTTTTTGTGGCTGGACATGTGGGATGTAATATTTCTTTAAACGTGATTAGGGAAAAATACAGTTAATTGTTTGGAAGTTATGAAAGATTTAGAATAATAAGTTTCGAATAACGACGTCGTTCTCAAGAAATAAACATGAACTGCACGTCGAAAGAAATCCATTTTTCATTTGTTATGAAAGTTCGAGCTACTAATAAGTGCCTTAAAATTAACTCGTAAATCAGTCAACTTTTCTGAGAACCACCCCATTTAGAGAGAATCATCGAATTGTCAACAACCTTCAAGTTGTTTAATATTAAATTGGCGGAGTATCTTATAAATTCAAGAAGCTAAAATTTCAAGTGAGCTGGAATATAGTTTGTCTAAAATGCTAAGACCTTGTATTTTTATTATGTATCAAATCAAAATCTTTACAACCTTCATAAAAAATTTAATACTTCAAATTATTTGGAACTGTAAAGAGGCAGCTTCCTGCATCGTGATGTCACCTTAAGAACACTGCACAACTCGTGACAAATATTATCTTATTTGCTGCTTCTTCAGTTTCTGCGATGCCTAGAACGAGTGAGCCACGCACCAGGATAGTATGCATACATGAAACCCCCTTCTTTGACATTTAATAGAAGACTTTATGACGATATTGCCCCACTTTCCATTAATATCTCACTTCCTTTTTAATGCCAAACATTCACCGCTGTCTCATCATTCCAACATGGCCGACAGACTGCCTTGGTCAACTGAAAAACTCGGCTGGAAAAAAGGGGCGATCTGGTTTTTAAACAGCTCGCCAGCAGGCTGTTTATGGAACTTTGAAGTTAATCATTAGACTGTGAAACTGTGGCACTGCACTGTTTGATCCGAACGGACTGCAGCGTCACACCGAAATATTTTATGTAAATGAGAAACATGCCATATAAATGTGTGTTTGCATTTAGCGTTAGAGGACACCAGATACGGGACGTGAACTGGGAGGTGATCGATCGTCTACGTATTTTAATACGGTCGTTGCTGTTCGACCACTTTGCATTCATTCGACTCTATGCGTGAATTTTCATTTTTCTGTTTAGCTTCTTTTCGCTTATGCCAAGATGAGCCATTGCTGGGTCAAATTTCATGAAGCTGAGAAGAGGGGAAATTGTTGAGTAAATCCACACGGTAGTTGGAAATCAGTGCAGAACTGTTTTCAGAGCAGCTCGCATCAGTCAGTGCCGTTTTGTCATGTAGTCGGTGGTGGTGCGATTTGTTTGCGTGCTGAGAAATAGTGTACTTTCTGCAGTAACTCTTTGAACTTAGTGCTTCCAACTAAACGCAGCACACTGATTTTTTCATCGGTGGTAGGGTTTTTGTTTATTTTACTCCATAATTTATCTACTTCTAATTTCCTTTCCCATTTTTTCGGCAGTGATGGTCCACAAAAACAGTTCTTATCCCGCAGATCATTGTTTATGCGCGATGTTTCCACTGGGACCTGAACGCGAGACACTGACTAGAGCAAGTGAAACGCGCCAACTTAATAATAATAAAATAAGTTAATAATTATCGGCAAATATCGATCCATTCAACATGCATGACACTTATTGTGAGATAAAATAACAGGCGACCGATTTCAATAGTTCAACAGTCTGGAATACAAAAAGTGTCATGTTCGAGCGCTCAGAGATTCCGCCATCGCCAAAATTTTAAATGCCAAAAGTAGAGTAAAATAAAAGGGGAAGGTGATTTCTGAAACACTTAATTTGCACTAAGCTTCCACTGAAATATTTGAATGGGAAATCTCTCTAGTTTTCTGTTTGCTGAAGAAATAATGTGGATCAAGTGAAACATGCGACACAGATTCAAATGAAAATTGCTTTTCAACAAAATACTAATATCTATTTTCACAAATAATCAAGCAGCATGACAACTCCAAACATTGCCTCAAGCTTAAAGAGAACAGGTCCATCAATTTGCACCAGGTTACGATTACCAACGTCTAGCTGGATTTCCTGCGTTGTCTTCTTGTAAATAATGCAATAGAAGAATGATTTCTGACCTTTAGACAGGTGGGAAAGGTGTCAACATCGCGAGGACTTGTCCTTCGCTCGCGTCAACACTGGACCGAAGGAAACAAATCGTGTTGGGTCGGATGTTATATCCCCTCCTAACTGTAAAACGCTGGACAATTTTTTCACCCAGCGTTAGGTACCAGGTGAATTGCCTGTTGGACAAACAGATTGCCAGATTGCGTAGATTCTCCTTTGATATATGGGCAAACTTGTCTCATTTTACCCAACTTAGCAAAATGCTATTTTTACTACCACCTTTTTACACAGCATTTGATCTTTTGGCCAACCAGTTAAGCGATTTTACCTGGTACCTAACATTGAGCAAAAAAATGCCCAGCGTTTTTATGGTGTAAGGCCGCCGTTGGAAGTTACAAAATGGATTTTTAGTAGAATGCTACTAGACAGGCGATTAAAAAACAACATAGCTGTAATAGCTGGCATGAAACATGCATAAACCTCGACCACATTTTGTCAAGAACCGATTATGCGAGTCTCATTTCTTTGAAGTGAATGGGGGTACTTCAAGCCAACGTGCTTCAGACCATCAAGACGTGACTTTTTCCACCCCCTCTGCTTATATTAATACACAATGAAACTTCTTTGTTTCTCATACAGACTGACCTTTGCCCTTTCAGCCCTTCTCAACTCCGGTCGGTGCGAAACTGACAAGTCGGAAGACATGACATAAAAATAAAGTACGCAGACAATATCCAGAATTTCCACCAAGTTGTCAGAAATTCAATTTCAATTTAAGTCAAATAACAGAGGTTATGTGGTTATGTGGTTATATTTCCACACAAAGAGTCCAGTGGGCGTTCTCAAATGCACGCAGAAAAGGTAATCTTGTTTTCCTGACACATTTTACAGAGACTCCCTGGCTAGTTGCAATACAGAACATATTATTAAACATATATAAATATATAACAAATACTGCCATTGTTCGACAGGTGTTTTGGGAACCGCAGTGCAGCTGCTTTGTATCAATAATGTCCTTATCCACTATTACATTTTAACATATTTTTTCGTTAGTTTCGATTGCATTTGCTTCTTCCAAATGTGACGACTGCTGTCAACTTTTAGCGGAATCCAGAGGTGATGACCGTACGTAGGTATCAAAAATATGCAACAGGCGCGGTTACACATGAGCCTTCTCTCCGAGAGACAATAGTTCAACATACTGTGGCGTTGGTAGACCCACGGCAGTGGATCAAAAAAAAAAAATGCTAATTACAATAATGAAATTAATATCACGTGTCTCCAATTTCAAGTTCGTGTATTAACATTTTTTTCAATGGTGCAGGCAACTTGTATAACACCGGTCTAATTTGATATTCGGTTTTGTTTATTCACAGTATCTGCTTACGGCTAAAAAGTTGATGCTATCCGTAAATCAAGATAAAGTTCAGATTGAGTATCGAGCATTGTGTATTTTTTACGCATGCAGATCGTACGTAAAGCCCGGGGGCATACACTTTCCGGATACGCGGATGGTTTAATTTACGTTGTCATAGTAACACGTCTGCGCTTTCCGGCTGCATCCTTATAGGGGTGCGTTTGGCCGTCTAATCCTCAATATACAGAGAAGAACTTGACCGCTTGATGCGTTGGTTTCAAGGAAAGTGGGAGGGTTGGAGAATACGTTATTCAGTCCGTCAGAACGAACTCCTATACGCGTAAAGGTCATGATCGCACTGTACTCAAATCCCTCTTGCCAATCAACGATGCGCGGTCTTTAGTCAACAAGTTTGCGTATAGCCGTAGCTGTTTTTCAAGATGGAGTCGTATTGCTTTATTATGCATACGGTCTGGCCTCCGGATAAGCGACAAGTGGGCGCCTGATACCACGCTGCCATTTTTTTCTCTTGGTCAAAAAAGGAAAAATACTGGAGGTTCAGTAAAAAAAAAAACCCAAGATTTTGAAGTACATGAACAGCTAAATTGAGTCCAAAGCAAACCCCCTTCATCACCGCCTAAGCATACAACAACTTAACTGCAATAAAATGAGCAAGTGTTTTTCAACACTAGACGCGTTCACACAAGTTTCGCGAACGAGACTTTGAATGCTTCTATTATGCAGCAGGTCTGCAAGTCATCGTTTAAGCTGGAAATATACCCAGCAAGAAATGAGACAGGGGTACCCCCCCCACACACACACAGACATGTCCTTCCTATATACACTCTAGACTATTGTTACTTAACACATCCACCTAAATGTTTGAAAAGAATTTCTGAAATTCCAGTGACCAACACAAAGGGGGGGGGTCTCTCTGTCTCAAATCTTGCTTCAAATGGTTGAAAATGTACTAAAACCTCGATGCTTGACAACGACAAAACCTCGCAGCACATGGGTGTACCGGGACTTCTGGGCTGTTCTAATTCAAAGTGGTACATTGCGTCTACAGAAACAACAAACACTCAGTGCAGGCAGGTTTCAGGAAATCTTATGGCATGGATATTGTGAAAAATGCAAGATTTTTTTTCCCACACTGACAACAGGCGATGGACGACTGGGCTGATGGCGGTCAGGTGTGAGTTTTGGGGGGATTTATTTTGAAATTTCATCCTGGTATCTTCTTGCAGCAGATACAGGGATAGAGATTTTTCGAAGAAACACTGCCATGAGATTATGGAATCTATAAGAAATCACCAGTAGGCCCTATGGCTTAGGATGGCTTCTAAAATCATGGTAAGTTGTGGCGTGATTTCTATATTTTCAATGGCAAAAAACTTTAACGTTTCATGACACGCACAGTCTTGTACTGTCATGAAGCACCACTGCTAAAATGTAATCACTTGTAGTCATTCTTCTTGGTAAAACCCCAAGACTCAAGAGAAACCCTCATCAACGGATGCCCTTGATGGTTTATACATACAGCGCACGTACGCTATGTTAAACCTTCCATCATTAATGAATTGCAAACCTATACGGAGAACCACAGCGTGACACGCAATGATCTCTGCGTACGTGGAAACCATTACGAGATTGCAGACGAATTTAAATTGGCTGTTCTCTGTACACATATACACATTTATGATAAATGGGGGGGGGCAGGGGAATCTGATTAACCAGCGGCAGTTGAAAGGGCAATGGTAGAAAAAAGTAGATGGTGACAGACAATGGAAGGATGGGGGACGAGGGAACTTAAAGAAGGGGTCGGGATGGCCGAGAGAGGGACTGAATTTAGAATACAATGCATCTCGAGGTTTAAGTTGGATATTGCACTTGGAGAGTGAAGGAATAGGCAGGATATCTAAATGACTGTCCTTATGAGAACTTTTTTTTGGGGGGGGGCTCAACTAGAAGTTGATACAGCATCGCTGTAGTTGTCTCATTTCGGGTTTAATGACGTCGACATCACACCTCATGGCGCATTCAAGCCGTTAATAAATAGGAAAAGTACAGAAACCGTAGGACCAAACGGTTGCAGAGTGGTATTGTCATCTTATAAAGACGCTATAGCGGCTAAAAGCACACAGCGTTTCAGTTCTGCAGATAGAGAAATAATTCCAGCCAAGAACCTTGCTCAAGGACACAAGAACTCTGTTTCTCTTTAAAATCCTTTCAATGACTTTGATATTCTACAACCCTTTCGACACTGGCCCGTCACCAGTTTAACGATGTTCAAATATTTATCACGGCCTATTAATGTTGCGAGCTACTTCATAGACGACAAAATCACAAAGGTATTAGGCACGTCAAAACTCCTGGTGGTGTCGGATACCCCCTTCAAGTGTTTTTCAAGCCCAGGCTTCAAACTGCTGTCTCAGGATTTCGACCCCTTGACTTGGCAGATTCTTGATATTTAGGCCTACACCAGCGTTTTCGGCTGCAGGAACATGAGACCAAAATGCACGTCACACCTTTTATTTGTGTTGCCATTCAAACATAATTATCAGGTTTCTGATTCCGGAATCGAAAATAATCAAGGACCAACCAATAGGAACTCTGCTCTTTATACCTAGATCCTACGGATTCCTTCCTAAAACATACGATTTGGGACTTTAAACACTTCTTACTGCATAAAGATACCAAGTTTAAGACTTGCCTATCCGAAAAAAAAAGTTCGTCTGCAAAACCCTATTACATGACACAAACAGGGCTTGTCAGGCTTTATGTAAGCTTGTCGTAGGTGTAAGCGTGTAGGAAGGAAAGGCTTCTTAATGCACAAGGGACATTGCACAATCGAAATTTGAATCAAGCACTCGATCATCGTCAATAGGTAAGTCACGTAATGCTGACACGTTCGCCTTCTAGCTCATAAAATGTCTCGCTGCAAACTTAATTAACTTCCATCGCTCCCTGAATCTGAAATACCAATGGAAAAAATCATAACAGAAAGCCACCCCACAGGTATGTGCGTTCATATGCCGTCTAGGTATGAATCAATTCAGACCTCAATGCTGGACAATACGTCGAAAAGATAACAAATTTACAATACAAAATCGAAAAAAAATGCTAACAAACATTTTCCTCGAAAAGAGTTTACGAGAACACATTCAGCATTCTGAGGAAACATGTATCCTCCACTTACAACAAATAATCTCCGAGGATATTACCAGCTGATAATTGAATTAAGAAAAAATAATCTTCTCGACTAGCCGACTTCGCGTAAAGCTGACCCCCTTTGTCAAGTGCATTACGCACATGCAGCCCCAAGCAACGCTCGCTGCAGTACCTGAACGATTGAAAGCAGCGTAGACCTGCACCGACATGGCATCCACGGCGGCCGATGACCACAAATTCCCCGAGCGATAGTCTTATTGCAATTTCCTTGAGTTCCAGTCATTCTGCAGTGAAACAGTTACAGGGAGCGCGAACACTCAGGCAATCTCGCAATTAAAGGAGAACGCTTTGAAGTCATCGTGACGTCAAACCGGAGTTTCCTTGAAATTCCGGTTAGTATATTAATCTTTGGACAAATCAATTTTTTCCACTAACCGCGTTGCCATTTAAAACAATGTGAAGTCCTTTCATATCTTGAGATAAAAATATGTACGAGAGATGATGTGTAAGAGATTAAAAAAAGGTGTCCGTGAGTGAATGAGGAACAAAGAAGGCTCGAGACTAAATCGAGAGAAGTCGGAGGTCGACACATCGACGTTGCGCAAAGTAGGGCACATCAGTGACAAGGCTGCCTGAAAGATTTTGGGCGATGCAGCCGAGAACGCTGGCCTTATTCTGGCATCAGTCATGTTAAACTGAAAGCGTGGCGTTTGTTTATTTGTTGTTTGTTTTTTCCTTTTTTGAATATAACAGTGGGAATGAAGAAGATAAGGGATCAGGTATAACTTACAATCCTTTTGCTCTGGTGGGTACAGTTGCAATGGATGAAAAGTCGTATCGCCTTTATTGTCCAAATGAAAAAAATTTCCACAAGAGAGGCCATAATTATATCATATAAAAGTGAAATAGTCAGGCTCTCGGCCATGTGAGAGTGTAAAATAAATACAGTAGATTTGGAGAGCATGATCCAAAATAGCCATTTCGTGAAGAAGCCTATTGACGCCACTGGCTGCGGCCGCTTCCTATATAGACGTGTGACTTTTGACAACCAATCGAAAACATCGATTGCTTTCGTTGTAACTGAAACAATTTAAAATGAACATTCAGAATCATTCGTTAAAGTAACAACAGTTTTATGGCAATGCAAACATATTCCTGGAGTCAACAAACGGTAACTTGCACGAGGACGAATGGCATCCTTTTATCTAATCGTCGCATTGTTTTCGTTGCTGTGTTATGGACGTGGTGCGCGCACCGTTAACTTTTCAGGGAGGCAAATCAAAATTGTGTGCGTACGTGACTGTACCGCGTCTCCACCGCTGTTTTTGCTATTCTTAGACTCAGAGCTGTTTTGATAATCCTGCGATGACGTCTGTTTCTCTCATGTGTGTCGGGAAAATTTAGGTGGATAATTCCGATTATTTTTTTTTCTTCAGCAGTTGCAATGCATTCTTTGTGGTCCGAGTTTGGGATTAATCCGTGAGGAGGTTTTTGCCCTCCGCGTCGTCTCTCCATCTCTCTCGAAATTAAGTGCAAGCGAGGACCAAAAAAAAAAGCTGAGACGGGGAGACGAGCGAAGACAATCACGACGAGCTCTGATTGATTGGAGCCAGTGTGCCTGGGGAGGGGATGGCGGATACGTGCAAGCGAATCATCAGACCGACAAAGCGCCAAGCACGTCTTCCTTCACCGAGGCTTGGATGCTGACAGTCCGTGGAGGTACTGGGGCGTATATTCCTCCAAAGCTGTCCGGACCTTTTCTTTCAAACTGTCAGAGCAGGGATAATCTGGGGTGACATACAACACGAATTAGCAGAGTTGTCGCAAATCGGGTACGCTCTGTCAAAACAAGGACTAAGTTGATCAGGCTCGGGCTAAACCACCTGTTGGAATTCCAGAGGCGGTCGAGAAAAATGACCGGATGAATGCCGGGGTATATGACTTCATATATCATAAAACTCTCAAAATAATCAATCGGCGTACAAAATTAATCATCAAGTCTGAAACCCTTTTCATAATTCATATCAAGATTACCTAACATCCGAAAAACCGCAGTATTGGGAATCGAGGCCCTCATGTCACTTCTGAAATGTTGGAGACCAATTAAGTGTCTAAATTAATTGATTTTTTGACGAGCAAAATATCCAACACGAGCCGTTTACACGGTACATACAATGTCGACACATACACAGAGCCCCATTCACGAGTAGAGTGGGACATTGTAATATGCAAGCTCAACCCCACGGACACCTGTCTCTGTATGTACATGTACATATGCATTCTAGTGGATAACGCACGGTCCACAGTAAGGAAAATAACCGCATCCCGTTAGAAAGCCACATCCAATAAACAAACAAAAAATACTTTACCGTGAACTATACATCCTTTAAGAGAACATTTTCATGTCTCCTTTTTCAACTTTTCACAATCAGTAAGAAGAATTGAACTTATTCGCCCCTTTACAGAATCGGCACATTGTAGCGGCAATCAGATGCTGTACTATGGCAGCCTCGGTTTCACTAACCGTACGAAGATCCACATGATGGAGAATATTTTTGGCATAGCATATGGTGTCACAAACACGGATTTGTGGCAATATACCCCTTTTCATCGGACGACAATGTCTAGCGCTGCGAAAGCTGTGGCATTTTGCCGAACGAGGTTTTCAACACCACGCAGGCTTTGTGTTCAGACCTTTGACCCCAAAACGTAAACATGTCTGAAAACTTGCTTGCTTTAAAAATTAGAGGGCGTAAGTTGGTTATTTTTGTGTAATTTTCGTGGAAGCGTACTCAGTTCACGTCAAAGTAAACACATGATTGAGCATTCGATTCTCAACCCATTCAAAACCGACCAATTGGTTGCATGGTTACAGCTCACTACTTTGTACACAAAGTATGTTCAATTTTCATTCACCTAACTGTACTTCTTTCAGTGCCCCCCAACCTTTCAGCCTTTTGAGTCCTGTTGGAGGACATCAACTTTGTGAGGTTTTTCGAATATTGCTCGAATTCGTTTTATTCAAGGAGAAAACGCTCACTTCAAGGCGTCATCGACTTCAGCCTCTTTTGCGTGGCTCCCATAATGACAATATGATAATATATTACTTCCACGTTCCGAGCATTGACATTTTGATGTAAAACTCGTGTATTAACGGCGGTGTTCGCGGTATACATGACATGAGCCAGTAGCGTACTTCGAAAACGAAAGGTCATTTGGAAACAAAGCGCGTGTGGAGTCGGCCTACAGGCGTGTACTGAAAGAAGGGTAGACCTTGGGCGCTTCATTTTGGGCATGCGCCATTGGAATACCCAACATGCTCATTTGACTTGCCCATGCGATAATTTACCCGAGACTAGAGAAAAAACGCCAGCTTGATGTCATCTATTAGCTTCGTACATTCCCGCTACCTTAATGGACACAATGGTTGATGGATAATGCTGATGATCTTACACTTAACTTTCCGACAAAGTGCTTTAATATTTTAGGCCAGCTAATCAAGAAAAAGTGCCAGAGTACTATATCGGTACTGCAGGCATGAAATATACAAAGACCACCGCCGCAGGGGATATAATAGCGGCAAAGGACAAAGCGAAAAGCCCCGTTTCTGTTTATCAGTTCAAATATTTTGCCTGTCGATTTGGAGTTAATGCATTTCCATGTCATGACGCGACCTGTTTGCCTTCATGTAAACGGGTTATTTTTTTGTCGCTGAAAAATGGGCCCTTTTCCCATTGCCGCCAAAATTACTCCAAGGCACAACCCACTTCACTGCATCGGATCAGCGCGGGGTCAGAACAGTAGTGTGTTCTCTGGATCTCGGAGAGTCGTGCTTCGGCGAAGCGCGCATGCCCTGGCTGTCGGCCGCGTAGATTTGTTGCAAACAGCGTTGTAAATATTGCCATGAGGATGCCAATGTGTGGGATGGTTGACGTCACGCAGCAATATCTCCCGATAAGATGCAAACACTTCCCTGAAACTGCTGAAGTTCATCTTGGAGGAAGGACAGCCTTGGCAAGGTACAAGTCAACTGCTCTTCCTTGTCAACTATTGAGACTTGCATGTAAATAGGGAACAAATCAAAGAACAAAGCCGAAAATATCGCTTTGGAGGAAATTTATCGCAAAACATTAAAAGCAATCTTTTATGCTGCATGTTTTTGCTATGTGATGCCCTTTTTTTGAAATTTCAAAAGTTCCATTTATTGTTGATGCCCGAAAGAACTGTTTTCCACATTCACAGCAAAATTCCACGTCAAACATGGTCTTTGGGAGATCATTTTGTAGTAACTTTATTTCTACTTGGATTTCATTTTCTAATCAGCGATGCAATTGACCCTCAACCAACCCTGATTAGAGAGAATTTATTGCAAAATTAGATTAGCCTTCCAATAATTGTTGAAACATCCAGCAAAGGTAGCATCTGAAGAAAAATTTGAGATGGTGTAATGAGAAATTGCAGCACTCTCTGCGTTGTTGTCACCGCTTGCCGAGTCGCGCTCTTCACATGGTGCCGCAGGGTAACCGTAGCCTTTAGACAGGGCTGAAACATTTAGCATTAATGGAAAAACTAATTCTGCATGCAACAATAGAGGAAGTACCTATCCTTGCAGTGTGCTGCGTATGGTTGATGGTGGATCTCTCTGGAAAGGAAAGCTTAAAGAGTCCATGCAACGATTTAAATTTGCCATGTTTTTCAACAATGAGGGCACTGTTACTGTGACGTCAATCTGGGAAACAGGTTGTGCAGTTCATATTGTGAATAAAAAAAAAAGCTGAAAACATCTGTGAGAAAGAGTTGCCATTGACTCACACACTGCTCGTGTATGCCATCCTAATGGATCATCAAAGAAAGAGAAATTCAAATGATTATAGCGAAATGTCGAACCCGCATGTCGTGTCGATGGAGTAATCAAAGAACTGCATGTAGTGCTGCTTAAGTTCGAACGCCAACTAGCGAGCTTGGTTAATCTTACTTCGGGTAAAAGAACACCGTTTAATACGGACTCGGAAGTACGTCGACGTTTCCCTAAATATCAAAGGTACGAAAATGGCCTGGAAAGTGGCAGGAATCGTCCCTACTGCGTGTCGTGTGATTTTAGGATTCTCAAATATCACCATACACACAGGCATTATTTTGTAGACCATGTAGGCAGATAAAACAGACCAAATGAAAATCTTTTGTTATTTCGCTCATTTGAAAACATGTTGCAAAGAGTAACTTCGTGGGCTGGAGTGGCAAATTAACATCTATAGAGAGACTGCGTTCTTCATCACATACGTGTGGAAATTGGACGGAGTGCACAATTTCAACAGCGCACAACAAACCAACCTGCATACAAGCCCACATGCAGTCCAGCCTTATTGGAAGTAGAAGACGAGACTCAACACCATGATGGATAGCGTGTAATTCAAACTCTCTCGCCAATTTCTAATTTTGTGGGTCTGCCTTAGTAATCACGATAGGCTGCCATCTTTGATGGATTGGGGGATGTGTGCGTTGGCCCTCGTTATCATACATCGCGAGAAATAATACAGAGATTGGCAACACGACATTTCGCTTACACCCCTTAGGAGGTAATCGAGAGAGAATTTTTTTTTAAGTTTGACACCTGAAGCTTTTATTATATTACCCCTTATGAAATTCGGAGCTGTTTGGAGCGGGGGAATATTTGTTTTGCAAACATCTCTTTATCCGCTCTGAGCGTGCAATAAGCTGACTCTGTTGTACAAATCGCGCAAACATTGTCCCTGGAAATGCAGTTTATTAAGACCTGCTTTATGCAGAGCTTTAGGGTATTTTGTTTTATAAATATTTTTGACAGACTTGGTAACTTTACTTAGCCGTGCACAAGTTTTAAACACAATGGGCCTGTCTCTTTTTTAATATCTCAAAGCAAGACATTCAAATATTCAAACAAAAACTGAGAACAACGGAAATGTACGTATCTGCTTTAGCAACGAAGCATATGACGGTGCTCTCCTGATACTAGGTTATTTCCTGCATTATTCTGCAATTTGGTAATCTTTTTTCTTTAAAGGCTTTCAGAAGGGTAAAACAGATCAGAAAGTGTACCTTAATTTGTTGAAATGTAGTTCATGTATTCTTTTTTTTTCAAGACACAGAGGCACAATTGGGAAATCGTCCTGGAGAGATATCAAAATGAAACACGGTTAAAAATCTGGATGACTTTGAGCAAGCCATCCAAATGCACTGTGAACCTCTCAACTTCTGTTAAAATGTGAAATGATTTGGCGCCGCCTTCTTCAAACTAATTACACATCCAATTTGACAGGCGCTGTTTATCCTGCCAATTCCAAAAAGCTCATTACAGCTTATTAGAAAAATTAATAAAAATCACGCTATAAACGGCACCGTTAAGAGTTTAATGGGCCTGAGAATTCCATAGGTTAATATTCAACCCTATCATGTCAACAAAGGATGCTGCACGATTATCGCAGAGACCCATGCCTTTCAATAATTGAATTGCATTGAATAACATGCCTTTCCCGTGTAAGCTCGAGGGAACAACTTAATGAAATAATTATGCATGGATTCTACCTGTAGCTACAAGTGTGTTACCTCATCTGACGCTGCACTCCCCGCTATCTATGCAGTGCGCGATCAGTTGGAGAAGGAGGGACTTGTTTCTGTCACTTAAATTTGCTGAGACCGCAGCCGAGTTCTAGAGGGCGGTGTTCTAATCTGCTAACAAGAACTACCTAGCTGCCTACAGAGAGTTGCGACATGAGTGTCTTAATTGTTGGGAACCAAATGGTGGATTATGCGTCAGTGCACATTATTTACATGTACAACTACCACACAATAGTTGCATGGTACCTCACACATCATGAACGGCCATTTTGGTTCCAAAGTCTGAAGCTGACGTTAACTTCTCTATATACAGCTTTGCTTTTTAAGGACTAATAAGACAAAGGAATTTAACATAAAACGCCGAAAGTTAAGCTCTTCATATTTCAAGGATATCTTACTATAAAGTGCGAACACGGTAGAACATCAATCTCACCATCCGATTAGAATGGCCAATAAAATTCTGTCGTTTTAGACACCGACGAGCCACTGTCAGCGCGACAGTTTGTTTCTGCGAGGGAACGGCCGCAACGAGTCGCACCAAAGATTGATTTAACAATTGATAACAAGTTAGTCAGAACAGTGTGAGTTCATTACGTCATTATGCCGTGTGAACCCGTGAGATGTCCAAAAAATATTTTCTGTTCCCAGGAAAATGTGACCAAAAACCATTTCGTTCGGTCCTCAGAAATTTCAGAAGGTATTCAAACAATGACATCCAAATTTCGTCTTCATTGGCATGAAATTAGTAAACACAAAAGCGAAGATAAAGTAGTCTCTGTACCAGACCCAAACATAAAATTAATCTTTTTATACAATCGGTTTTCCTTTTCTCAAACATGTTTAATCGTATCATTCACCTGTAGCTGACTCGCTGACGGCGGCAATTTACCATCACAGCATAATTGACAGTGAAAACAAATAATAACAGTAAATTTAAAAAAATGAAGGAGCTAAAAACATCCAACAGAACTTTGTAGACGTGAAAAGGCCAATCTTCAAGTGTTTGTCCGTAGCGTCCTCGGCTCGATGGGTCCCTATGGACCGGGAAAACACGAAAGATATTAACCACAGTGGGACAATCTAAGCTTTGCTGTGGAGGAAAGCTCTGGAAGACGAGGCAAAGGAAGGAGGAAGTTTACCAACTGAAGGATGACAGGAAAAAATACGAATGTGACTCAGCAAGGAGCGGACTGATGTCACCGTGACGTTGGCCTACGTGAATGCAGTCCAGAAAAGAACAGCTTTGGGGGATGCTTCGTCACTTGTTTATATTGGCAGGTTAGGCATTGAGTGGAATTTTTCTCATGTTGAAGTTTGTTATTCTTAATTACATACTTCTGTTTGGAAATGATTTATCTATTCAAAACAGGAAAGACGGAAAACGAGCGAAGGCAATCAACCCAAAAGGAAAATATCAAAAAAGAAACCAATATAGCTGAAGAGATTGCAATATAAACAACGGTATATTGTCAAAGTCTCTGGACATGACAGCACCAAGTTAGAACTTGGTGCGGACGGCTAGCTAACTGGCGCCAGTAATTAAACAGTAGTATGTTCCTTTTACAAACGCAAACACAATATCGGCATAATTGCGATTTCGGATGCTGTCATTCTAGGAGGCTTGAGGGTTTTTCTGTCCATTATGCTCCACTCACTTCATCACTCTTTTTTGTCTAATAAAAAGGTTCGCTGAAAGCCCGCGGTTGATTACAGGCGGGCACGCACATGCAGTTGAAGGTTGTAATAAATAAGAACCAGGGAGATAATCACAGTAATAAAAAATACCTGATAGAGCAGGAATATCGTCAGGTAAATACGAGGTATCAACCTGGCTGTTCTGCCGACCAAGCGATAGAAACCTACCAATAAATAATCATTGGTCGCTAATGGGGACGGATGGCGTTTTCCTCGCTGCTATAAAAGGGTTGGCTGCTTTACGACCCGCGCAATGCAATACACGCTGCGCACGTGATCCCATCCTGAAAGCAGTTTCAATATAAACGAGTGTCAGTTGGAGATGAAATATTTCTGGAGGGAGACGGAAGTGTGAGGTGGCGTTTGCGTGAGTTGATGGGGTTGATGGCCTAGACGTGCCGTAAGAATTACCGCAGTGCCACAACGCTTGTGTGCAGAAAGTACGCGCGCGCTGTCAAAATACGCACGCGCATCAACAAAGGTCCCCTGCTAATTTGGTAAGAACCAACCAAATCCTTTGTTGCAATAAAACCATATTACCCATATCGGTTTCGAAACTCCTGATCAGTTCTTCTTCAAGTTTATGATCAAGTCCGCACATTTTAACCAACTTCAATCTTCTACTGCAAGCGATCTGGCGGCAGGGCCTTTGCTTGATTAAGTTCAAACTGACGTGATAGATTCTTAATTTACAGACCAACACAGTGTGTACAATGTGGGTACGGGTCAGAAAAACCATACCGTGCCCGAACTAGCTTCCTGGCTCCCTGGACAGCAATATTGGCGTCTGTCTCATCAATACTCATCACCACGCAGGAAGTCTTACACATCACACCGTCTACAGCGCACAAATCACCCACGACCCTTTGGCGCGAACCGCGATCTCCACTTCACAATGCTGCAACTTTTTTTCCCGCTTGTTTGGATTTTAATAAGTGAGCAATTTACGGGCGATTACAGTCTCTTATTTGCTTCATCTGTGACGCTCAAATTAAAATTTTTGGCCTCTACATAACGGTCGTATGGACGCTGACTAGAACTTTACAGAAGCCGCCTGGAGATTTTCATTAAAATGTCGCAGGATTGAATTCAATTATGGCTCAATTTTAATCCACAACCTGGGTCAATATAAACCCCATATTTTGGTAACCATGAGCAAGAAATTAAATCTAGCCACCCAATAAGGGTTGACACCCCCCCCATGTTAGGTATTTACAGATTTTAGCCTGACTTTGCGTAACATTTAACCAAGGCAATTTTACGGGTTTTTTTTCTGTAAATAGGAATACAGGAAACTACAGATCCCACAGGGTTGTCATTTCTTCTCTGAAGAATCGTAGCTGCATAATGTCAATCTCATTCTGAACCTCCGCACCACAGTATGTCGATATGAAGAAACCTCTGGATCCCAACAGATCTAAAGTTACCAAAACCAATTCGAAAATTCTGTTCGAGATGAAAAATACAAGAAGCGCAATTAACAGTCACTCCTTAATTCTACCTCGTGTCAGAATTCAAAGAAACGGTCTGCCCCAACATGGTTGAAAACTGATGAAAGACGCCGTAATGGTCCGTCCGTCCGTGAGGTGTTTGATGGACGACGGCAGCCAAACACGCCTGTAAGAGATGAAAACTGTACCATTCCCTAAGACTACACATAGGCGAGAAATGAGCTGCAGAATTCAACGAAGACATCTTCATAATCTTTATGCAAGTGGACTTGGCTATAACGCCCCTAGCACCTAAGGGGCCAATTTCATAGAGCTGCTTAAGCACAAAATTTGCTTAAGCGCGAAAACCCCTTGCTTCATAAATCAGTTAACCAGCCAAAATTCCATGTGATGCATATTGTTTTGGGGTTGTATTTAGCTGTCTTTCGGTTAGCATGACAATCAGAAAAAGTTTGAGCTGGTAAGCTTTGTTTATTAAGCAACTTTTTTCCAGCTTAGGCAAATTTTGTACTTAAGCAGCTCTATGAAATTGGCCCGTACGGGTCTCTGACGTCACTAAGTCTTTCTCTTGCTGCGACAAGTGATAATAACAGTTTGCATGCCAACCGTGCACTTGATGTTGTAAACCTGTAGTCATACGCCAAATCACAAATAGTTCCCTATATCACTTCGCATTAAGCAGCCCACGGCAAAACGCATTTACCATTTGTCCCAGAGAGCACACAAAGATTCTTTTCAAAAAAGAGTTATAAATGCATCGTCATCATCTGGGAGAAAACGCAGATGGTCTCCATTTGTCATCCTTTTCGCTCTTTCACACTTACAACTTGAACTTTCGACTCAGAAATGACACCCGGGGACGATTTATTTGCTGTGCCAGGAAGGCCAAATTGTCATTTTAAGCGGGGAGAAAAGAGAAAGGGAGCCGGAGAGCTCTTCAGATGAAATCTGATATTTAGATTAAAATTCCCCTGAAATGTAGGCTCTCTGCTTTTATTAAAATGCGCGGCAAACATAGACCGTCCAGTGAAAAAAAATTAGAAGTGGCACATATAATCGACGACGGTAGAAAATTTAATGGGACTGCATTGGCCCCATATTTGCGTTGAGCTCTACCCTGCTGGCTTATTTACAACTGTTCTCCAATGTCTCATTAAAGAACGCTTTCACAATTATCTGTCTGGTGCATCAAACCACTCGTTTTGTCTTTTCTTTCGGTTTGACTATTTGCAGCCGTTCCCGATTTGACGACTCATCAGGGACAAAGGTGGATATCCGTCAAAACCCATCTGTCCTGGCGCTGGCAAAGCCAATGCAGGTCTAAAAACTGATTGCCAAAATGACCTGCCCAGTAAAACCAAGGCGTGAAGCCTAGGGGAAAAAATCGATTCGCTTTGAATCAGCTGTTGCAGGAATAATTCGAACAGTCAGGGTCGCAAGGACAAACGCGACAGTGCGCTCTGACCGGAGTTGTAGCCTCACGGGTAAATGACAGTCCATAACCAAGATCGCGGCTTGTTTTCTGAGATTTCATTGGTTGCCATGATGATAGTTCTTCCTTCTTGCTGTCTGATTGGCCTATTTATGCGTGAGGCGCCTATTGGGTATGCAGTACTATACGAATACTATACGAGAACGAACTAGGCAACAGTCATCTAAAATATTAGCATATTGGATAATTTAAAGTGGGGCCGAAAATGAATAAGGCGACCTTCACTTTTGAGTAATGTGGCTGCAAGTTGCCGACAGGAAAACAAGTCTAACAATAATACCTAAAATTACATTTCCTTCAAGGTTTTATTATTTCTGCTCTTTGTAAAAATTGGTATGATTTTTATCTCTACGTTTGTTGGAATTCAGTACAACCAAATATTTACCCAAATGGAAGATTTGGTGTTGAGATATTCAAGTTTTTAAGTTGACTCAGTGTTACACGAGAACAGTGTCGCACGTCTGTATCTGTTTGCTGGAGTAAAATGCCTGGTTAGAATACCCAGCAGTCTGCGACAGAAACTAGAACACGTTCTATTTAATGCCTACGCATGGCACTCCAGCGGAGACAAATCAGTTCCTTCCCGAGAGTTCTTGCACACACCAAATAAACTGAAGTCAATATTGGACACACTTGCCTTCAAAGTAAGGAGCACCAGCATATTTACAGTTAGCTAACGCACACCTTGTACAATAAGGAAAAGTGAATATAAACATTACTCCAACCGAGGGACAAATTACATTTGAAACTTTCCTCCAAATACAGAAAATCCCAATAACCTTTGGAGGAAATTTAAGACAATGAAGGTCCTTTGGAGAGATAGGGAGAAGTTAATAGAGATTCAGTATGAACATGGAAGTCAAAACACAATACTTCTGGCAAAATGTCAGTGAAGTAGGCAGTCATATAAGGTTTCAATGCTTCTTTCTTTCTGCCAAATACTGGTTGTGTAAAGCCAATTTAATCAGCCACTGCCATTACAAAAACCTACTCTTTAGACTGGGGCTAATTTAATTAGCCAAGGTATTGCTCATTTTTACATCATCTCTAAAAGTTGACTTACGGGCTCCTTTCCACAAAGCTGACGTTTTTGTGGTAGTTTGCCAACTTCAACAGCCCAGTGTTTTTTTTTCTCAAAAGCCTTTCTTTTCTTCCACGCCTTGCAAGCTCCACTCCGCCCTCCACTCGTCGGGCCCTAGCAATGACTGACCTATGACCCAGCCAGCCATCTCCAGCTCAGCGATGAATTGAGGGAAGAGGTTGTCGCTGATCAGGCTGGAGAGCCTGACCAGCTTCCCAGCAGTCATCTGGGGTCATGCGACTTCCTGTCAGACGGACAATTCCGAATCAACAGCAAGAATTTATTGAATTATTATCAAATTATATTGTCACACCTCAACTGAAAGGAATATGTTTTTGCAATTTATTTTTATCAATGGTTTTCCACACATTAAATGATCCTCAAAAAGACAAAACCTCTATGCATAAGTGATAACCTTAGTAACCTTACATGAAAACAGATCTCGGTCAACTTTTCGGTACAAATTCAGATACTGAAAGTATAATTTTTAAGATCATGTTCATCACGTTTATTATGCACTGACAGGATGGAGAGCAAACGCACAAGTTATTTCCTGACGCTATAAAATAAATTGTCAAATATTTTCTGGTATTTTCCTAATTTTTCTTGATGCTCAATGTGAGAAGGGTCTTACATTTTAATCTTTGTGGTTGGTACTCACCCTTGGCAAGAAGTTCCCTTATTTCTTGATAAAAGACTGGCTTGACCCCAATGGGATCTGACCTCTGTGAATAAATCAAACATGAAACGATTTAGAATAAATGGGGGGGTAGACAGGGAAGCAAGACAACGATGAGAATGATGGTAAGGGTTATGGAAGATATCGTGATGGTGAAGATGGGTGGAGATGGTGAGATGAAGATGGCGGTGGTGACACCTAATGAGGTGAAGGCGGTGATAAGTGCATCAATGGTGAGGATTGAGATGATGGTGAGATGTGATGGCAGCGGTGGCACCTCATGAGATGAAGGCGTTGATAATGGCAGTAAAGGAAATGATTGAGGTGATAATGGTGAGATGCTGTTGACTGTGGGGGTTAAGGTGGTGATAATAACAGCAGGGTGGCCAAGAAAGATGACAGTGAATGTTATAATGGTAATGATACACATGTCATACTACTGACGTAGACACCAACAATGATAGTCTGTAGGTATGTCGACCTATCCCGAAGAAGATAGAAGATGTAACAATTCTGACTGATATCTAGATCATTCAAAATCAGTCTGGTCTCATCCAGCGCTTACCCGACTTTCTGTCCATGCATGCTTCTGTGCGTGTTGCATTACCTCAGCCTGGAAGCAGGCCTTGATGACATCATCTGCGGTACAATCCCTATGGAGCACCACGTTGATAGACCCTGGGCAAACAGAAAGTGTACCTATTTGAGTATATTCTACCAAGTTGGATTAGATCTCAAACCAGCAGCCCTGAAAATGGAAATGAGAACTCGTGAAATGGGAGTGCAACTCTAAGAAACTAGTAATTCTTTTAATGCCAAGAAATTATTTCTTTTTATATCTTGGGACGAGTAGACTTTTATTTGGAATGAAAATTTCAAGAAAAAACTTGTCAATTTTAATCCCTTCTTTTGAAGGATGGTTACCTGTTTTTCTGCTTAGGCCCGCCAGGAATTTCTGGCTCCTGTTGCTGTGGAGACATTTTTCCATGTCAGGCAAGCTGTTACAACAAAGAATTGGAATTGCTCTTATGCGGTGCTGAAAGAGGGCGCTGTTCACAGGCCAAGAAGTAGCGAGGGCACCACCCTCCCTTTATACATGTGTTTTGGTTGTTTTTTTTCTTGGTTCCCTTTGATATTTATGATCCAATCTTAATCCGGTTCGTAAGTGACTTTGTCACAAAGGCGGACATGCCACGATTTGCAGGCTCTCATTGGACAATCGCTGACGGTGCACGTTAACTTCCGGTTCCATGGCTCCACGTAAATGGCGATCAATGCATGTAACCCTATTTGCAGTGCATGTGTGCAGTGGGCGTGGTTTAAACTGAAGTGACGTCACACTTACGAACCGGATGGGTTGAGAACTAAGTTGGGTGACCTTCAGTAACTGTGGGCCACTGGCTTGTTTTCTGCCAGTAAAGTTGATACAAAATGGTGACTGCAGGAATGATATGTGACCGGCTCTGCAAAAAAGGGTAATAAGTCGCGCAATGCCAAAACATGTTTATAGGCTGTTCTATTTGGAGAGGGCAAAATTTTTTCAAAAATGTGATTTTGTGTTTTTTTCTTTCATAGCTTCTATAAGATTTATATTTTCAGAATTTGTGACTACAAACATGGATACTGATGAATAAAGATGAAAGATTGATCATTCAGTAGGACATCCTGCATAGCATTGTGTTTCTAAACACTACGTTTTAGGAGCTTTTTCTCGAAAAGTGCTTTTATTGAATCTGAAAGTATGGATATACAAATGTCTATATATCTCTGGAACGCAGCACACTGCAGGGGTCATTCATGTATCAAATTGTAGCTTTTGATGTACATAATCCAGCCATATCAAAAATTCATAACCTGAATCTAATGACTTATTACCCATTTGTCTAGAGCCGGTCACATATCTTTTCAAACCGGTATCAAAAGTTCCACAGACACAGAAGTAAAGATTTGGCAAAGTGAGGAAAAGCTCTGCTGTGCTTCACACCAGGATCCACACAGTACACAGTGAGGGACTACTGACTTCTAGTTTGGCGCTGCATCTTCCAGGAAACAACCCAATTATTATCAAGTGTTAAACTGTACCTTTTAACAAGTTGACCGAATTGAGCACCCAAGTTGACTTTCAGAGGCCGATAAAGTTCTGTGGAAGAGGTTGAAAATTAAGTCCAAAAATTCGAGATTTGAAAACACAGCATGTCTTCAACCTAGATGTTCAGGACTATGACACATATGAACTCTAAATGCCCATTCAAAAAAACTACAGTACATATGGCCGAGATCAAATTAGCAAGCGTAAACCAGGAGAGACAACAAAGCTAAAACGCTGAAGTTCTTTTAACAATGGATTGATGATACTGACCATCAATCTTGATATAACTCTTTCAATAAAAACTGCACCAACATACAAATTGTTTTTATATGTACACTGCCCTTGGAAAGATATCCCGCAATATGTGGCTCATTTAATACACAGGATTAGTCAGTCTTATTCAACTGAGAATCATGAACTTACTCCATACAACCGGTTCTTGTGCATTCGCAGCGGCAGGGCTTATAATGTGACCGTCCACGGAACTAAGGTATTCCTGACTGATGATGTGTAACCGAGCTTGATTCAGTGTTTCCATGACAACACAGGTGACTGCGCGGTAATTGGAGTAGAGGTGCAGGAACGTGAAGAGGAAAAAGAGAGACCATGTCAACCTGGATCGAGGAGAAGAAAGAAAATGAAGTAATTCTTCCTTTTGGGGGGATGCATTTTGAAATTCATTGAATTTCTTTTTATAATATATATCATTTGAATGCATTTTCCTAAAACAATACAGCCAAGCCCAAAACCTACCATTCCAAATTCTAGTAACATAAAATGTTACAGCCAAGACCACAGAAATGTCAACCAAAGGCTTCGATCTTTGCCCAGATGAGCTTTTGCAGAGGAACTACTAATTTTTGTTGTGCCTGGGTCGACCATCAGTCCAGTTCAAATATTTTAACGAAATAGCAAACTGCCACATTTTACAAAGGGTAAGAATAATTTTGGGCTTACCTGTATATGTGACCCAACCCTACACAATAAGTCCCAAGTCATCAGAGCTAGATTTGGGTTTTTAACGGCCCTTTAAAGAATCTTTCCAAATGTAAATCAATAGGAATCATCAACAGTTGTCACGCATGCCACATCCATTTTCATCAGAACTCCAAATCGAGTGATAAATTAATAAGAACTCAGGTGGCACTTTCTGATGCAGACAAAATTGGAATAACTGGAAAAATGGTCAACTGATTGATTCTTGTGAAATGAAGTCCCACTTCGGAACTCTCCCTGGTCTAATAAAACCACAGGTGCATTGTCTGGACCAAATCCAGTCTTCTCTACAGTAACATTGCCAAGATCCTGTAGCTCTTAATCTACGAAAATCAAACAAAATCGAACGTTGGATTTGGGAGGATTTGTAAGGGTCGGACTTACTAATGACAGAATATTTGGCAAATTTCAGCAAACTTCTGCCTTACTGCAGGACATGTATTGTGATGATGGTAAAGTGGCCTCCTCTCTTCGAGTTAAATTCTTGGCACACTGCTACGGCAAGTTTCTCAAACTTCAGTATTTCACAAGGTTAGCAACTTTCGCAGGTACGCTGTAAACTGAACAACACAATGGCTTACGTTGGGTTACCAGCCACCATAGGAGTAAGGACCAGGCCAACCAATAACGCTGCCAGATTGACCAGTGTCTCCTATATCAAAAGAATATGCCAATAAAGATTACAATTCTATCATTGCTATGGTTACTAAAAAGAAAAGTGGAAACAGAAGACTGATTTTTTTATTTCTTGGTTTGGACGACTTCTTTTTGGGGGGGGAGGGGGAGTGGTAAATTGAAAGTGAAAGGACAGGTCTTTCATTTTTAAAGCAATTTTATTTTTTGTTTCCACAGCAACTATCTAGTGTAAGTGAAAAGCACAGCAATGGCACCAATTGTTGGACTAGAACTGAAAAGAAAAGATCAAAGACAGAACTTCTGGAAAGACCTACGGCATTGCAACCCGTTATGTTGCACAAAATCCCCTCACAACTTAGGGATTTGAGAGAAAAGAATTTGAATCTAATTAGGGGTGTCCTCAGGGAAAAACTGCTTAACATCTGAACCAACCTGACTTCCGTCTTTGGCGCTTACGTCAGCCATGTTTTCTCTCCTGGCTTGATGCATGGTCAGTGCCGCCCTCGTTGCTCCTCCGGCCACGCCTACAATAGACTACCCCAAGAGAAATAAAACAAAATCAAAGATTGCAAACAGGACACACTGTTGTTGAACTAATGACTTCTTGATGTCTCTCAGAACTTCCTTCTTTAAAGCACGGATAATAACCTTACAAACTCCAGAGATGCACGCAATGGCAGTGAAGTACTTCGGAAATAAGGGTGACACCAGCTCTATGCAGATAGCAGCATCATTCAGGATGTCGGCAAATAACCTGCACAGGAAACAAAATACTGAAAACTGACTGCTAATCAGATTTCTATACAACAACTGGTGATTTTGCTATTTGTTTGACAACTGAAATAAAACATTTGCTCCACAACATTAAAAACTCATTTAATTGTAAATCATTTACAAACTCTAGCGATACTAACAGCATTTTGTGAGAATTCAATAAAGGTTTTAGACACTTGGGATAAACAGAGTGAACGAAAGGAAACAGACAACGATCCTACCTCCATCTTTTAGCATCACAGTCGAGACTTGACCTAGGTTGAAAGAAACAGAAATGACAATTGTACTGAGGGCTGATCTCACTTTAAAGCCAACAGTTCTGAGTTTACTGTACGCTCAATAAGAATGGCTACAGTTTAGCAAAACTTATGTTTCCAACATTTTCTAAAACTGCATAAAAATTCTATGTCAATTACTTTGAACTCCTTTGATATTTCATTGTGAGACGGTGTGACAAGGAACACTCCAATATGGGCATTTCACAACAGTGCGCCTCCAAGAGTTTGCAATGCATTGACCAATCACAGTGTGCGTTTGGAAAGGTTCAACGGATTTCGCGCGAAGTGATTGGCCAACGCATTGCAAACTGTTGGAGGCAGGTGCACTATTGTCAATCGCCCATATTGTGGATGGATATCAAACTCACCCCTGGTACCATGCAAAGAGAATTCTGCCACACATTCCAGTGCCGTCTGAAAGACAAACACAGATGTTTAGAGTCCATCCGTCATTCACTGCTTCTCTCTCTGTGTCTATTGTGTTTGCACCAAGGACTTGTTGCATTTTGTGGGTAGTTTTCTTGGCTAGCTGGTGTTGTTAGTGAACTAGCAGGTCCTTTGAGGAGCTGCTCAAGCTAGGGCTGGGCTAGGTTGGTATGGGTTGGACTATGCTGGGCTTGAATTGAGTGGAGTTGGACTCAGTTGGGCTGGGCTTAAAGGGAATGGATAGTTGGACTCAATTGGGCCAAGCTGTCTGGTCTGGCTGGTTTGAGCCTGGCTGGGTTTTGCTGAAATGAGCTGCGTTGAGCTGAGTTAAGCTGGATTGAGTTGGGCTAAGTTCAGTTGGGCTGGGTTATAATTAGTTGGGTTAGATGGGGTTAGGTTAGGCTTTTTGGCTTGACTGGGTTTGGCGGAAGGACTACACTCGGGTTGGATTTCGATAAAACAAAGACAGGTCTGGTTGGTTTGAAATGAGTCTACGATGCTTCCATTGCAACTGACCCCTTATCAACGATTGCTTCCAAATCCAAAGAGCCACTATGGAGACTACATATCTTTTGCCCATTTCAGAAAGACACATGAGATTGAAGGCATCAGATCCTATGGACCTTGGGACTTTGCCGTTCAGTCCTACCTTTCAACAGCCAGGTTATGGTTGCTGCTGCTGCTGTGGCCGTTGAATCACCCACGCCTACTCCCTTCAGCATGGCCTGGGTTGCCAGGGTACCGGTGATACTACTACAGAAAGCCTGCACATCAAGAGAAAAAAGTTTGCTTTTGAAAGTAATAAGGAACATCTAATCAAAAGTGCGACAGAAATGAAAACAAAAGGCTGTAGATGAAAGTTTTTCTTACTTGAATCGTGTCCCATATCTGATACTCCAAATAATCTTCACTGACACTCTCTGGGTAGCCTTGGGGCAGAAACACCGTCTGAAAAGATATTCAAGTTGCATTTTATAGGTAAAATAAAAACTAAGAATCGGACATTAGCTCTTAACACATCCCAGACTGACTGTGAAAGAGTTGGATGAATTTCAACTAGGCTTCCCCTCAAATCTAAATGTAGAAGAGTCAAGATGCCTCCATGCAGCCAGGCCTAAAAGCAATCATGCAGATCACACTCGCAAAGCCATCAGCTGTTGGTTTTTTTTTTTTACTCCAAGAACTTTGGTTCTTCTGCCTCAGCCTCTCCGAGCTTAGAGTGACAGGGCAAATAGCCCTGCAATCCGCTACATAATTGTGATGTTGCTTCAGTTCAAACCACGCCGTCTGCACATAGTGCTACATGGAACCATTGAACCGGAGGTTAACAATCAACTTAAGTGGTCATCCAATGGAAGCTGGCAATCGTGATGCATGCGCATGTATGACAATGTCACTTATGAACCTAGTAGAGACGTCAAAAGTTTAAGAGGAAGTTTAATTCCACCGAAATCGCTTATAGTACCATTTGAAGGATAGTGGTTTATGAAGAAACTAATAAGTAAATACAAGAGTAGGTCGATAGCGAAGTTCTCTAACATGGCACATTTTGACATTTACCCTAACTTTCCTTAATTTTGGTGTCATGAAATTTAGTCAGAAATTCAAAAATGGTGGTGTTCCCTAACGTGGCCATGCATGGCACACTAAACAAATCCTTAACAAATCTCAGTAAATCCCGTATTGTCATTGAAGAAGTTCTTCAAAGTTGATAAGTTTCAGTACATTATCATGACCTACACTAACATACCCAACAAGTTTTTCTTATTTTCCAGTACATTCCAGACTTCGTTTGCACTTGAAAAAGAATTGGAAAATCTGGCCAAAATAATTTCACTGGAACTTTGTAGTGAACCGGAATAGACCTAGTATTGAGTGAAATTTAAGGTAAAAAAATTGCCCTGGCAAGGCACTAACATTAGAGACAGAAAATCAAAGTGCACAATGTCTGGGCACATGAACAATGTAGTTTTACGCTAAATATCCTATGCTCAGCTTTGATCTCTGTCTACATCCTACTCCAAGGCCTTTTTGGTATGGGCCTACTTAGGAGAAAATTTGTTAGGCAAATAAATTCGTGGATTTTTACCCTAAACATTTGAGCAAGTGAAACAAATGCTCGATTTCCACCCCTGTCAGAAGAAATTTCAATAGATCCATCACTCCTCCCAAGGTACCTCAGGGGACGGGACCGAGAACTATAAGATTCTCTGCAAACAATATTATCCATCTTCATCGCACGATCTACATCGGCGCTCCATCAACAGTGCAGTAAACAAAGCATGTGGCATGGGATGTAGCCGGTGCCGGTGATGTTGGCAGCAGACGTTTTCAGCGAAATCGCTGTTAGTTTTATCTGCCGCCCTCAAGCGTCAGCTTAAGCACAGCCCATGTGGAAGTATGGTACCCATTTTTTACCTGTCGAATTTGTATCGTTGTCTAAAAGAGAACCAAACTAAGATACTTATTCGTGTCCGATATCGTGACTTTCCCAATGCTAC
>NW_019091383.1:7832-19681 GCF_001949145.1 Acanthaster planci | reverse complement strand
TTGACCAACACAAAGGCGGGGGGGGGGTTCTCTCCATCCCATATCTTGCTTCAAATGTACGAAGCTGCTCACATTAAAAACCCTTCCCCCTTAGGGTGTATGTAAAATCGTATTGAAATTGGAGGATTTGGGACTGTTAGGGTTAAATATGACAGCCCCTCCCGATGACTGGTGTTTTTCCTTCAGGCATTGGAAATAACTCTGGTCACTGAATGCATATTTCCCGGTTACATTTATAGATTTTCCCCTTTTTGGGGGGTCGCAGTGCATTAAAAGATACATACTGTAAGAGGTTATAGGAAACTACACGGCAACATGGGCAGACTTTCTTAAAATGGCATTCTGTTGAAATATTTTGTAGAACTGATAAAGTACCTCTGCTGATGTATAATTTTGGGTTTAAACATATAACATGAGTATTTGTTACTAAAACGCTTTACATCAACATATATAGGTTTCTTTATTAGAACTGAATCTTAAAGAACTTTAACTGAAATGAATTTATCTTGAATAGTCAACTCCTCGCCCCTCAACCACAGAAAATTGAAAAAGAAAAGAAGCATACCTTTAAGATAGATAAGGAATACATTTTAACTTCAAACACAAATACACTACTTGCATTTAACCGTGAACATTCAGTGGAAATATACCAAATATATAAATATAGAAAGAAATAAATACTGTTGCCCATATTTGGACTCACAAATTTTACACTAACCCTCCACCATGACTATTCCCATTATGAACACAAAACTGTGTTAAGTATTTCGAAAAATAGCAAAGGAATACATTTGATGTATGGAGATTAAAAGAGTACTTCAGTGTAATTAGATTACTTTTATTAAATTTTGAAGCTTAAACAAAATTCTAATTAATCATTTATTAATAATTAATCATCATTCAAATCTAAATTTCCAAACTAATCTAAATTTATCTTTCCTCCTAAAATGGATATGCGCGTATGCAAGGCATACGCATTTCAAGGTGGCAACTTTTAACGTTTTCTCCTCGGACTCCTTATTAATGGCAAACAAGGAATCGGTTCATGCAAGACAAACATAATTTGTAGACCTGCTAAAAGAGTATGATTGCCAAAGACCAGAGAACTTTGTTTTTCCTGACGAAGATGGATCACCAGCAATAAAGTTATGACAGCAATAATAGTAGGACATACATGTATGAACAGTTTCAGGCCAATTGCAAAAATGAATACAATTTTTACTCCATTCACTCCCGTTTCCATTGTGGTCCCCCCCCCTTCGCTTGTGTAAATTTGCAACATATCTTGACTTCTCATTTCCAACCAAATAAGTAACTAAATACACAGAAGTTAGAAACTAGTTGAGATCGTGAAAAAGCTTCTTGAAAAAATGAAAGTACCAGCAAACATATCCAGAAAGTCTGCTAGGTAGAAAAAATATGGGACCCTCTCCAATTTTTCCCCCTAAAAAAACCTGGTCGAAAAAATGTCGTACTCGGCCCAATTCTTCCGAGGTTGATTTTCTTCTTACCGCCTGAATCTGGTGAGAAACATTTAATCCTAGGCTGCTTAAGTGTACTTTTATGATATTGCTCACAGTTATCCAGGAAGGAAATGGGTGAGTACAAAAGAAAATATATCCTTGCAGAATTGTTGAATGAATATTCCAATGGGCCTTTGGCAAACGTACTTGAAACAAAGTATCATACTAACTGACCAAAAGGGTAAAAGCCAGTCACAAAATAGGAGACTACATGCATCTAGGGCTGGATAGCTCAGCTTTTAGAACACCGGTCTTGTTTTGATCCTGGGTTCCAATCCTGTCAATTTCCTGACTAGATTCAAAGGAACCTGATTTAGTTTGACCTACTGTTCCATGGCAATTCTGAATGTAGTCAGTTTTCTTAATTTTTTAGCTTAAAAAAGCCTGTTCCTCATTCGCCTGGGTCTTCCTATCAGTGGCCTACGTTCCTCACCGGAGTCGCTAAAGACCTGGTCCGGGTGATTGTTGCTTAAGAAAGTCCAGTCGTAGTCAGATTCAACCTGTGACGGGATGCTCTGCGTACAGCCGCCCGGACCCCAGTAGATCAGGGCATTCAGGAAGGCTTGTAAAGGATTCATGACCGCCTGCAGAGGACAAAAGAAATCATTCAGCAACAAACAAGCAAAAAACAGATGTCGTGCCTGTATCCATGAGATCACTTGTTTATAAGAACATCTCATTTGTTGCATGTACAGCACTTGTGCCAAGTTCTAATCTCCATTTGTGTTCTCACATGTATTTTAATGTTACATCAATGCACAAAATGAAGCAAAAAAAGGGCTTCAGACAAGATGTATTACCAGGATCAAGTTTGATCTGCTATTGTCGGCTTTCTGGATACACACAAACCCAGAGTAAAAACACTCACAGGATTTGGCTTTTGGGACTTCCTTTGGACATTTCGTCAGACCACATCTGCTTTTGGTGGTCTGAAAAGGACCAATGTCGAACTGTCATTTTACACTCTGAATAGCTGCCTACAAAATCTATAGGCTTGATGAGCAGGGGTAACGAAGGATGCACTCACCATAGTACTCCATACGACTGCGTGGAAGGGTCCAAAGGTATGCCAGGATGTTTGATAGGTGGCTAAGTTGTTAAGCAAAATGCAACCATTGATGACATTCGGCAGCCAGCTGAAAAAAAAAAAACAACAGAATCCCCCAAAATATTACCAATGATTGTCATGGAAACAAAGAAATAAAAGGAAAAAAGGTCAGGAGGTCAGGATGATCAAGAATTTTCCAAATCCACAGCAACCAATGCAGTCGTCACCTGCTACCTCATTCAAAAAAGTCAGGTTTCAAGTCTATGAGTAACATCAGCGTGATGAAGGAAAGGTCGTAAGATCACAGAAGATGTGTACGGCAATTTTTTGTGATCTGGAACCTACCAGAAGGTGAAGACGAGGATAATGAATAAGAATTTTCGCTGAACTTGACTCTGAATCTGGCGCTCTCTGTCAGTGAACATGTTGCCACGCATCAACAGTGGCCCAACTGCAGAAGAAACAACACACACAGTGAACAGCAAACACAGTTTAATTACTGTTTGGCCAAATCTGACATTTGATTAAAAGGAAGTAAGGCTGTGGACAAGTCATGCTGTGGATATGATTCTGTACCGTCAATACTGTTTCTCGTAAAGTGGTATTGGAATGCGGTCATTAGGATGATGATTTCGAGCCAGCCGATCCCAAAATGGCCACTCTCTCCAGTGGTTATTGGCTATCCTCAGAAGCCCATCCAAGGCAAACCAAAAGCCCCTTACACTGCAAACATGGAGCAGTGAACATGGAGCTCCGATCTGAATTTTGGCTTCATTTTTGACATTATCTTAAACTTCAGTCTTATTTCAACAACTCCTCTTGAACCAAATGAAAACAGGCCACACCTCATTGTTGTATTTACCAAGTGAAGTTTCAGTTTGTTAGCACTGAACCAGAGTGCCAGAGCTCGTCAGGGGATCAAATTCACCAAAAATGACACCATATGACCCCGAGACAATCCTCTTTGTGCTCAAAGAGCAAGAGATGGGCACTGGGTGTGGCTTTAAGAGGCAACACTGCATGTGTGCACAGGTTTAAGTATGTTTTCACATGGAACGCATCGAGCACACCCAACCAATTTCTGTTAAAAAGCACTGTCCTTCCATGTGCACCCTGCATCAAATTGAACGTTTTCCCACCAACCTGTCTCTTCTCAGCCACTCAGGGGTACTTCTTTTTACCGTACTTTTGTGGAGTGTGTCAAAGTTTAAGTATTCAAAGTGGTATTATGCAGAATTGCGCCAGCTAAGTCATGTGACCTATAATGAATCTCAAACATCAACAAACATGGCGTCCTTCCACAGCAAAGTATGTCATAAGTATTGTTTATCAAAAGCAATGTATAGTGCTCAGCACATCAGTTGTCGGAGTACTTTACCGACCACTGGCTTTCTTTTTTTAGTAAATTGACTTACAACATTTTGCTATGGGAGGAAGCTATGTTTGCTGATGTTTGATACACATTACAGGTCACACAACTTTAAGCGGGGGCAACGGGTCTCTTGCAGGTGGTATTGCATTTACAGGGTAACACAGTTAACGATGCTCCAACTGTAACGTTGATGGCAGGTGTGAAGCTGTCACTGCCAAACAATCTTTGTTTGTGGTCATTGTAATGCCGTACATGTACCTTTCCTAGCAGAGAACCAGTACAAGACTGGATTCACTATAAGCACAATCAGCATGGGTATGTAGGACACCAGGTAATGAGGCAACAAGCTCTCCCATCTCTTATAGGTGGGGTCACAATGGAGACTACTGCAAACAAACAAAAACGAAACGACCATCAGGTATTGGGCCATATCAAATCTAAGCTTCATGTTTGACTTCATTGGTCTTGGAATCCGAATTTAGCCTCTAACAGGCACTTCTCCAACCAAATTCAAGTACTCAAAAAATTTGGCCTTGGATTAAACAATCTAATGTGTCTCTAGCAGAGAATGGGACTGAATTTAACCAGAAGGTCTAAAATTGAAGAACTATTCAATTATTGAGACCCTAGAGCTACAAACCTGGGTTTGTAGCTCTATGTTGAGACTGAAGCCTGATACCCCAAGACAGAAGTAAAATCCAGATTTGGAAAATCGCTGAAGAGTGATGTGGCCTTGTAGTCTGATGTGTCCCACTCAAAACCTTGAGATTAAAGCTGGGTACAATGCTTAGGTCCTAGTCAAATCCACTGGGTTATGGGTATGTCCATGGGCAAGACACTTTACTACAATTTGCTACTTTCCATCAAGGGGTAAATAGGCACGAGCGAGGAGAGGGATGGGTGTTGCAGCACCAAAGTGTATACTCCTCAATGAACTGTTGGTCTAGGTCTCGGGAATACATCATTTTCATGACAACCAGGGCTGATGACTCCCAGAATGTCACATTAATGGTTGGTTAAAGCAAACTGATACAAATTTCCTTGACGGTTTGAATTTCTGCTATTTGTTGAACTTGAACATTGCTGTTAAGTGAGCTAGCAATCAAGCAGTAACTGGACAAAACTAGAATTGAACTGTAGCGTTAACTCGTGGTGAAAAATAGAGCTTTTCATCTTCAGATCACATTTCGGCAGCAAATGGAATAACACACGAAAAATAAGTACACTTGGTTGAAGCACTCAGAGCAATGCAAAAAATGACTGACAAGAAAACAGTGCTGGTATCAATGCTCATATCACATGGCAACTCGCTGGTATCAATGCTCATATCACATGGCAACTCGCTGGTATCAATGCTCATATCACATGGCAACTCGCTGGTATCAATGCTCATATCACATGGCAACTTGACTTACCCTCCGGGAGACGACAGGTACATGGACAGCAGTCCTGTAATCACCATGATGGCTGGAACCAACCAGGCTAACACCAGGTAGATACGAAACATCTTTCTGAATAACAAAATTGAAAACAAACTTTGACCCACTGGTATACAATAGCTATCACCCCCCCTCCCCGCACACACCAAACAGAGAAAAAAACACTTCTAATTTAAGCCATAAGTTGCTGGTTGAATCCAACCTTTTTTCCGTATGAAATGCTTTGAAGCTTCAAAGCAAAAAATATGTTAAAATCTTTCAAATAATTGCACTGCTCTGGGGTAAAGACAAAGTAAAAAAACAAATTAGAAAGCGACTTTTAGCTTCTTTTGGAAGTGAATCCTTCTTGCAAAGCCTCACCTGTTGCTTCCTCGTAGCATAAGGTTAACGTCAAGTGCATAGAAGAAAGTCCAAAAATAGGTAGCCACATAGAAGTACTGTATCCATGCCTTCAAATAGGAGGAAACAGTAGTAACAAAATGCATCTCCTTTTAAACCTAAGAATTAACTCACCGGACAGAAATATATATACGTACAGCGAAATCGTCCAAACAGTTGACAAAAATGGAAGAGTATGTCAGGGCTTATGTCCCCCAAGGAAAAAAAAAACAGGTGGACTACAGAATTGTACCTAATGAAAATTCCTGGACTGTAACACGTACTACAAGGCAGACAACGAACAAGTAATTTTGAACGTTACGAATTCAAGGCTTGCTTGTTTCACATAGAACCGAATCTCACTAAGTGTTATGTTGCTGGTTCACTGACACCAGAAATCACCTAAAGGAGCAAACCAGCATTGGGATCACTGATCGTGATCCAGATCTGCAGGAAACAAGCACACCCCCAACTGTTCACATATACTACATACATGTCATGTATACACTGAACTGTAACAAAAGTTACATGCAGGTAATCCGTGAAAGCACATGTACGCTTAACTTAACAAATAAGCTTGTCTGCGTCCTTCTCTACCCCGACGCCAACATGGGTGAGCCACTCATCGGTACTTGTTTCACATGCAAAGTGTGGACGTTCCTTTGTTCTCCTGTGGTTAAGGTAACTTGGGAAAAAGGCTGCTTTTTCTCCAACCAGGATAACTCTTTTGAGCTGGATTTGTGATGATGATTTCCTGGACTATTCCTCTTCATTTTGCCTCAGATAACCTTGACCTCAAAATGCCTCTGAAGCTTTTTTTCAGAGAGAGGAAAAACATTGTGTGGACGTGTGCGAGTCCACACAATGCCATCATACCCTACATTATGTGGACTTCTTTTGTGCAGAGGTCCACACTATGTACGCCACGCTTGCATACATGTAAGTACATGTTATCATTGACAGTGATTTCCACAAGATTTACATTTGTATTTCAAAAAGGCTCATCTCACGGCTGTGAGCTGAGCCACATGGGTTGTGACAGATGACAAAACGACCATCTCCCACCCATCTGTGAGAGTCCACTAGACACTTTACCGTGATGATGATGCAGGCCCACTTCAGGACAGGACTTTCGCTGATGTCCCATTCGATGGAGTCAACATCATTCAAACCCACGCTGGCAATGGTCAGTACACCTGTTTTAATAGAAATAAGGATTAATGCAAGACTTTCCCTTTGACCATTTCCTGTTACAGGAATTCTATCTACAGCCTACACGTAGGAGGGGATTTCAAAATCATCAGTGCCGCAGAACGTTCATCATAGGCAGTGTGTGATTTTGTTCTGAAATTCCGTGTAACAACCTGCTTTGCACAGTGTGTGCTCAACAAATGTACTGACCTGAACAATTCACAGGCTTCTGCATGCAATGATTCACTAGTCAAGTCCTTAGGCCCCGTGCGGCATGGGGGAACGACAGTGACGCAGTCGAGTACTGTTGGAGTATCAACTTCGGTGTCAAATATTTAACTGGTTCAGAGGGAACAAAGCTAAAGAACACTGATGGTGCACGCACAAGATAAAGTACCATGATGGCTTTGGACCATTAGTGTTTATTAAATAGTTTTTATGATGAAAATACTCACAAAGTACTCAGCCAAGTACTTTCGGAGTATTTTTCTCTTCAAAATGTGAATTTTACAAAACTGGGAGTGTCTGAAGTCTTGAATTTATTTTGCAATCTTACATACTGAATAAGTTGTGCATCTACCATCAACTGCCTATGTACTCCAGCTTTATTCCATCCTGATCAGATTAATATTTGACAGAGACCCTTAGTACTTGAGAAGTACTTGACTAAAACATGGATGAAAGAGTATTTTTGTCTGAACTCAGTTTTCCAAGTTCACATAAAATCTATTTCTTCTTCACTCTAGTTGAAAGTGTGGTCACAGTGCCAGAGTTTAAGAGCAAGGCAAAACTTATTGTACACGGCCAAAATAATTCAGATTGCTGGCAATTTGCTAGGCATTACTTGAAGTATCACTCATCAACATGCTTCGCATCTGAAAATTACTGCAATTCTTTCCAAAACACCATTAGAGGCCACTTCCAAACTGTCTTTGTTTTCAATGCAACAGAAAACTCGAAACTCAACTCTGCTACTTCGTCCGGAAAGAAACAAAAGTATCTTTACATACTACTCACCAAGACATGCCAACACGTCAGCAACAGAAAGCCATGTCAGGATCTTCTTCTGCCTCTCCACAGCTCTGAGGGACCTCCCCTGTCTGGGTATGTACGACTTCTTCGGGAAGAGAATGTACACTGCACCCAAAATACTCAGGCAGGAAGACAGTATGGCTAAGATGTTGAAGACGCGGAGAAATGTTATCACGTCCTCTTTATGTTCAACCCAGCTTCTGTTCGTTGCCTTAACTTTAACGGCAACGCTCAGGTTCCGGAATGCACAACACACCAAATCAAGAGTTGGAGTTGCCATGATAACTGGAGACAATCAGTGCTATAGGTCTCGGCGGTGCATGCAAAAGTCGTCTGGCACCCTTCACAGCTGCAGCAGAGCAGACTAACTAACCACTGCACACATAAAGAGGGTCTGGGGTTCAAGTCTTATTTCCAAAAGCTAAATATACATATTGTCATTTGTTCCGAAAGCTTAATACAGTCTCAGCAAACACGGTTTTGAAGTACATAACATGCCGTCTTGACGCTCCAACTTACGTGTATGAATACTCAGGAAGCTTCCTTCTCCCACAAACATGAAACTGACGTTGTAAAAGTTGTTTCCCAACGGTAAATTTTGTACATCTACAGAGCGGGACTTTCCAGAGGTACAATGCAGAAAAGAGAATACTTGGAAGGAAACTGGTCTGAAACCAAAACTCTAATACTCAAATATCAGGTTACAACATCCTTGGCCGAGCAAGTGAATACAAAAACACCAGCCTTAAACTTCCTGGTTATTTGATATTGCATCGGTGTTCACCTTGCTCACCACAAGCATCTGACATTTCCATTCACTTCCAGATAACACGGTCACTGTCACTTCCTTCCAATCACATTGATTTCCTGACCTGGTCCAGCATCAAGCAGTCAGTAGAACAATTCTGTATGCTTCAGCGGGACAAAAATAACCCAGATTAATGGCACAATTGTTTAGGGGGTTTCCACAGTCCTGCCCAGTGATTCTTAGAATCCTCTATTGTGATAACATTGTCGACACACCTGCTTTGTCTGTCATTCCGTGCATGTGACTCCAGTTAAGTGTACTCTCTGAAAAATACAGTCAACAAAAAAATCAAATTTAGCACAGACTTATTCCAAAGTAAGTACTTTGAATGCGTACATGCTCTCTGAATTTCATTTCCTGGGGTTCAACTGTTTTAAGAACAAACATTCACAACAGTTTTTATTGGCACCACGGAAAATGAAACAAGGAAATAAGTTATCATTTATTGCTATCATAACACCAACACTAATTCATGCGAAGTTGTGGACAGTGTTTTTATTGGTCGAACAACCGTCAGTCAGACAAATTTAATCGTTAGCACAAACGAATCATGTATTTAGGTATAAAAAAGCAAGAGACCGAAGCTGATTGAATCTTAACCCTAACCTTCCCAAATTCTCTTTGCAGGAGAATGCAGGATGGATGCTGTATGACAAAAAAACTCCGGGCTGATTTTCAGGGATTCAGAGTGTCAAGGTCTTGAAACAAACCTGCTGCCATGTTCAGCCATGCAAATAAACATGCGCCAGGAATTCACAAGTATACGTGTACATGTAACCTGTCGGTCATATTGACAATTACTGCCAGCTATGTGTTATGTGTTATATTTATTGCCAATGTATTCATGTTCACAGGGATGGCTTCTTCAAAGTTTCCTGTATTACTGTTCTCCTGCACAGTGGAGAGATTTTTGGAGGACTTGGCGAGATTATCTTGGAATTTAGAGTCGAAAAAGATTCATGGAAGGATTATGATCAATTGACTTGATTCATGCAATCTCTCCTTGCCTGAAAAACCAGATTTGCATTTTCTTGATCACTGATATTCTTGAAGTTCAAAATCCCCCCCCCTAAATAAAAAAGAGTCAAACTAATTTTAGAACAGAAACAGAAATTTTATCTTTGTGGTTTGATTCTCCCATCTACAGCCCGGTAAAAAGTCTGATGACCCTTTCCTTCAGATCATAGAATGCCACTGTGACTTCTGACATGGTTTAAAGTCTAGTGCAGTGTATAACAGTCATGTAAATGCATACAGGAAGGACAGTGGGTTTTAGACCTTTTTTCAGCTGCAACCACAAGTCTGGTATCCTTGGAAAGAGCTGCTTGGGAGAAGGTCATTGGTGTATAAATCGCCATTAAAAAATCACCTTTTTTTCTTAAAATTTAATTAAAATTACTTCACTTGACAACCAAAAACGGGCATTTGTTTGAGAAAAACATTTGCAAGCTACATGTACCACTAAACAAACGAATTGTAAATGATGTCAGTCATGCTACTGTAACCTTTCCAGTCTATAGAACGGCCAGAATTTCTAAACTTCTGTTCAGTGTTGTTACGAAAACCGCTCTTAAATACTTGCTACTGGGTGGATTTTTCTTGAGCAAGACAGGATGCCGGGTCCTTTTCAAGATTTTCCGTTTTCAAAATTCTTCAAAATTTCATCATTTCATTTAATGGCCGTTTATACCTACATGAAGGACTCTTTGGGCACTACTCTAAAGCTGACAGTTACCTTCATTGACTTTTGAATATTTCAGCCAGGCCTGCAGCCTTGGAAAAAGAGCCCAGATTGTGCGGTGTTACGTAATATTCTTTTGTTCCCAAAACCGGCACAGTGCACTGCTGACCTCTTTTCAATAGGGGCCAGACTAGCATGCAGCGGTGCTGTGAGGCTCATCGCTGCGATGGTGGAGCACTTTTGTCCCCGTGGTAATCCGCTCGCTCTAAATGCCCCAAACCGTGGCATACTGTTTCAAAACAAGGCTGGATTATCTCCACTAATGAGAGCAAAAAAATGTCGGTAATACCCAGCAGCCCCGTCTTTTGTGCTGAGCACGGTCTTTTGTTATAAGGCCCAACTCTTTTGTCCCAGTTCCGGGCTCCATGGCTCTGCATATAAAGCCTATGGACTCGAAAACGGGTTGCCCGACAGGAAGTGGTTAAACTTGCTCCTGCCAAGTGAAATGAAGTGATGAAGACATAATCACGTACGGTAATAATTTACTATCGCCTTTATATTCATGAGAAATTGCAGATCTCCATTTTAGAAACAAAATATCTTATAATCAGAATATTATGGGGCATGGATATATGTGTGCACAACATGCTGTTGAACTTTGCCTGTCTGCTTGCAAAGTTTAACAAAAGTGTTTAGGGCCCAAATGCGACAATATCTTTGAAGAACAAATAAACTTGAGCGTAAAAACTCCAACATTTTTCATCAACACCTGGCTCCTCGACAATGCTCAGATCTAACAGTGTAAAAGACATGAAACAAAGTAAATGCACAGTTAACATTAAAACCCTCATTGTCATAACTCGTTATTGAAGTCTCCTTGAGATTTTCCTACTTTCAACTTAAAACAACTTCTTTGGTGAACGCTACGAATCTTCTTCTGTTAACAAACATGACATCATTTTTAACTGCAACATGGAACATGAATAAATGTTGCAACATGACAAAAATAACTGCAACCTTTTCAGTACAGCGTGGGAGATATTCGGCACTCATTACCATTAGCACCCTGTTCCTATAATAAGGAATCACAAAGTCTATCTTTTCAAGACAACTTACCTAAATAAGTTGGTGGTGATGTCCTCTTTCATATCAGAAAGAAAAGAGGGAAGGGCTTTGGATTTTGAGGGATATTATGGGTAAAACGGCAGCGTAAATTAAGAGAGGAAGAGCTGTGAACAAGGATAAGAGCATGTAGTCTGGTTCCATGTTACGCCCCAACTATAGTTGGGACAGTTCCAACTGTAGTGCTGCAGTTGGGCTGGCCCAACTATTGTTGACCAATGTCTGTGGCAAATGTCTCAACATTATCCAAGTCAA
>NW_019091382.1:2032915-2057721 GCF_001949145.1 Acanthaster planci | reverse complement strand
CAGCGCAACACATACTCAATACACGTGTTTTATCAGGATGTTTAAAACAGTCTGCCGATCTAAATCCTCCTGTGGAGCTGCAAAGTAAAGAGCTATTGTTATGACTAATCCGCCAGACCGTAGAAGTCTATGATGCCGTTATGCGATGAGCTGTCCATTGTTTACTGGAAGCTGCAGAGTGCAAGGTGTACTCGACCGCAACAGTTTGGCCAGCCTCGCTGAAGCGTTCGTCTGTGCGATGTTGACCGTCCGTGAGGCTTACCGTTTACAAAGCGTTCGACGCTTTCAAAAGCGTTTGTATTTTGACCTCACGCCTAACCCACACACAACTCAAATCATTGTACAATTTGTCGCAAATGTTAGATACATTTTGCTAAACAGATACATGTCCAAATTTAATATTTCTGACTCACGCACCACTCAAATCAATACAGTACTGACGTTTTTACCACTCTATCTTCATTCCTGTACAATGTAAAAGTCATCTCAATACAGCAGAGATACAACACTTGCAGTCACTTCAAAGGCTAATGTCGAAATAATTTAGGGTTAACCGCAAATGAAAGACTACTGCAATGAGGAATTCCCTGCGTCACAGTGACATTTTGTAAAGCAATAACAGCGTGGCGCTGAGGCACTATAAATTGAATAGAACCAAAAATAACTCGTGATGATAGATCGACCTCGCACAAATCACACTGCAATGATAAATCCCACTACATCATCAGGGTTTAGTTTGTAAAGCAATAACAGTGTGGTTCACTGAGTCACTGCAGACAGAATAGAACTGAAAGTAACTTCCAACAATAGGCTGACCTTGCTTAACAAAGGAAGCTCTCAGTTGAATGAACACACAAACTTGTTGATATACGTAGGGTAAGGGCAAACCCGTTATATATAATTAACACACACTTGACTTTGCTCAGCACAGCTTTTAACTCTGATTCACCAGGTTAGACTGGTCCCCCAACTTAACTGCGCTGCTATCCCGAGTTTGGACCTCTAGTCCAACTGCGTCAACCAGTGGAGACTGAGCAATGGGAGGCAGGATGGATGAGTTCTACAAACATGTTTCTTGAACTCTCCTACCCTACTACTAACTGGTTTTATGAAATTGTGACAGAATGTTTCATTTAAATTCTTTAGCACTGTTAACCCTTCTCACTTGGAAACTTCGATATATGTCACATGTACACGGCACACTGTAATGTTAATAAATTCCCAGCATAACAAATTATTTTCATTTTGAAGTGAAAGGATGAATAATCAGTATTATTTTCAATCATATCATCAACTTGAAGTTTTTCAAAAAATTATTTGCATATTTTTGGGAACGTTATGATTCTCAGTGCTTTTTGATAACCTTGGGATATTGTGTCAAATTAACTTTTCCATAACTCTTGAAGTCATCACTGGGCTGAAGATTAAAGAAAAGAGATAACTAGAATCTGTCTCAATTTTACTTTCTATACAAAAACAACATTATGGAGCTCTGGAAGTGCCTTGATATCCTTAGATAATTTATTCTGTGACAACGACATCCTGCAAGTGAGATGTCTACCCTTTTACGATGTCTTCTTCCCATGATAAATTATCGCAGGATGTCGCCATCCAACTTTAACAATGTTGTCATCTAGAGATAAATTAGCTCAGGTTGTGAACATTTTACCTGTATCATGTCATTATCCCAAGAAACAATATATCAGGATGTAAACATGTCAGATGGCACTTCCAGAGCTCCGTACAATGTAAATGTACAAGGTGCGTGCGTTCGAAAACAACTCACCTCTGTTAACCTACATTTGCATATCAGCATGCAAGCACACAAAACTCACTGAATAAGTCATTTAAGCCAAACCCTCCATACAAGTCCTACACAAAAGGCAGTGTAACACAGATACTCCCCACATTTTTTTTCTTCATTGATTGAGTACTCTAAAGCTTTTTTGAATGTCACTGTGCTTGTGACAAGACAGAGAACTGTGAGTTCAAGCCATGTTTAGTGTACTCTGTCACTAGCAGTGTAGCGCCACCTAGTGATGTATGGCATGTTTGACCCCTGACCTGTGTAACTCTCATGTTGTCATGACAAGCTTAGCTACATTAAACTTTGTTCTCAGAGTAAAAGACCTGTATCCACCTGCTTTGTCAGGAAACATGATCTGCTATTGCTGTACTTTCACCATGGACATGTGTTGAGGTCGAAATAGCTGCAGAACGGTCACTGCAATGATGCAGTTTCACACAATGGCTGACACTGAATCTCCGGACTTCGCAGCAGCCGTGACTCAGCCAGCGACGCCTGTACTCACTCCTAAACCCAGCACTTCAGATATTTGCCCTCCTTAGGCTCTTAATACTGATCAGAATGCTGCTGAAAACTGGAATCTCTTCAAACAAAAGTGGCAACAATGCACTACTTTGACTGATCTCACTAAGCAGCCAGATCACTATCGGGTTGCACTGTTGTTGCACTCTCTTGGTGATGATGTACAGTGACTTTAAGTTTGACACACCCGATGACCTGCACTCAGTCAAGCAGATCATTGAACACTTTGACACTTATGCCATAAGAGAGGTAAATGAAACCTACAAACGGTTAAGTTCCGCTGCCGAAACCAGCAAGAAGGTGAAGCTTTTGAAATGTATCTTGCTGCTCCTCGGAGTCTCTTGAAAACTTGCAACTTCTGCCCCACATGTAAGGACAGTATCCTTCAAGACAGGACTGTGCTAGGCATTAAGGAGTCTACTGTCTAGACAGCACTTCTAGGCGAGTGGCCCCTCACCCTGAGTAAGTGCATTGACCTTCGCAGAGCCCCTGAAAATGCTACTTAACACAAGCAAGCAATGAATGCAGACCCTATTCATAAATTGTCTCCTACTCGTTCAAAGGCTAAAGCTCAGGGGCCTAAAACACCCTCTGTTGAAAAAGTAGCCCTCCCAGTAAGGCATGTCATTACTGCCCCTACTCTCATCCATTCCGCAAAGAACAGTGCCCAGCATGCGGCAAAACGTGTAAAAAGTCTCGGCAGAAAAATCACTTCACTGTCAAGTGCCCCATCTTAGGCTGTAAGGTCAACTTTGTCAAAGACTTTGGAGATGACGACACTGACTCTGAAGTTTGGTTAACGTTGTACATAACCCAGCCAGCCACGACATCAAGTGCATCATGCTTGTCGATAAGAAGGTGACCTTCTCAAGTCGACAATGGCTCCTCAGCCAACCTTCTTCCTGCTCGTTTTGCGACTAAGATTACCTCACCTTCAACCACTGGAACCACTCTAAGCTTCAGTCCTTGGGCACTTGTGACCTGCCTCTCACCAACCCTCTGATGCAAAAGACTGTTATGACTCATTTCACCATGTGCTTTGACTCGTTCTCTGCATTAATGGGCCTGAAGACTTGGCAAGAACTACACCACATTACTGTCAACAACTTCAAACCCATTGCTGCAATCACTCTTGACAACGTAGTGAGCAGGCACCCCACTGTGTTTGACGGATCCTTGGACACCCTCCCGGGAATACAACACCTGAGAACCAACCCATCTGTCCAACCAACAGTCACACCCTGCCAAGCGTGGTATCCCTGTCGCTATCAAGTCCAAAGTCAAGGCAGAACTGAATCGACTTAGTCAAAATGGTGTGATCATTTCAGTTGAGGCACCAACTCCCTTGATGAGCCAGATGGTTGTCCCTGGAAAGAAATCTGGCAAACTTTGCATGTGCATTGACCCGAGGGGACTCAACCAAGCCTTGCTCCATGAGCAATACTCCATGCCCGCTCTAGTTGACTGCCTACATGAATTGGGAAGTCTACAGCGTTCTCAAATACTGACCTCTCGTCTGGTTACTGTCACATTCAGCTTGTTGAGGAGTCCAGTTTCTCCACAACTTTCCAGACCCTCTTTGGCCGCTATTGTTGGCTTTGCCTACCCTTCGGTACATCTGTTTCCTCTAAGATTTTCGAACTTAAACTACCGGAAATGCTGCAAGGCCTCTTTGGCATTTTATGCATAGCCGATGACGTGCTGATCCATGGATGTACCGTGCAAGAACATGACGACAATCTCGACAAGTTCCTGCAAAGGTGCGCTGACAAGGGCATCAAGCTAAACTGCAACAAACTCCACCTCAATTAGGGAGCAATCTCATTCATGGGCCATATCATTTTCAAGGATGGTCTGTGGACCAACCCTGAAAAAGTCTGTTCCATCAACAAGTTTCCTTCTCCAATGAACCTGGAATAACTTTGCTGTTTCCTTGGTATGGTCAGTCACCTCTCATGGTACATATCCAATCTGACTGACATGACCCATCCTCTGTTCAACCTTCTGAAGTGTGACATACCCTGGCAGTGTTCTTCCTCTCAGGACAATGCATTCGCAACGGTCAAACAAGTCATTACATCTACGCCGACTCTCCACTACTACAACCTAGCCAAAGAACTGACTCTTGAGAATGATGCCAGTGACTATGGCATTGGTTCTGCCCTTTTACAAAAAGGTAAGCCCATTGCCTTTGCCAGTCACTCCCTTACTTCCAGCAAGTGGAACTATGTTCGGATCAAAAACCAAATGCTCGATGTTGTTTTCTGTCCAGACTGTTGTCACGAATCACAAACCTCTTTTTGCAATCGGCAAGAAGCCCCTGTCTAAGTCCCCCAAGCGCCTACAGTCCCTACTGCTTCACACACAGGTATGCAAATTTGAGCTTGTTTTCCATCCTGGCAAGGAAGTTCACCTGTTTGATGCACTGTCACACGCACCACTCAATGACATGGTCGCAGAGGAAAAAGTCATCGTGAATAACCTCAAGCACACTCCTTTCTCCGCTCATCAATAATTCCAGCTACACACAGCCACTAAGGCCAATGAAACGAGGAGTTGCTTCATGGACACAATCAAGACCGATTGGCCCGACACAAAGCAGAGCCTTCTGGCAGTTCTCCTTCCGTACTTCAGCTATCGTGATGAACTGACTGTCCAAGATGACATCGTCCTCCGTAGCGACAAGAGTTGGCATTCCTCTCTCCATGTGCAAGACATAAAGCAAAAGGTACACGCTGGTCACCTAGGTATCAACACCTGTCTGCTTTGAGCACAAGACCTCATCTTTTGGCCTGCGATGTCCCGAGACATTCCACAGTATGTTGAATCGTGCGAGACACATGCGATGCACATGTCCCAAAGCCACAAGCTTGTTCTTCTGCACAAGATACCGGTCAGACCATGGCAGAAGATTGGTACCGACATCTGGCAAGTGCAAGGGCGACTTTACCTTGTCACCAGTGACTGTCATAGTAACGTCATTGAAGTCGACTTCCTGCCTGACTTGTCTACCCGGACTGTCGTAACAAAGCTGAAACACCACTTTGCCCATTATGGTATCCCCAACACTGTAATCAGTGACAGTGGATTACCGTACACATCTGACACCTTTAAGAAATTTGCCATAAACTGGGGTTTCCAACACATCATGTCAAGACCAGGAAATCACCAAGCGAACGGTGAAGCTGAAGCTGCTGTAAAGATCATCAAGCAGCTCTTCCTGAAATGCAGAGCTATGCATAAAGACCCACACCTTGGCATGCTGAACCTGTGTAATGCTCCCACTGAAGGCATGTCAACCAGTCCTGCCCAACGCATGTTTGGACGTCAAACCAATTCTCACCTGCCCTGCCTCCCCACCAAATTGTAGTTTGTTCCCCAAGATGGTCATGGTCACACAAAAAAGCACAGAATTGAATATTCTCATTGCTATACCCACACTGTGGGAATTTACCATATTTTTTGGATTGCTCACAATGTATTTGATCCCTGGGATGGGGGCCTTTGCTCCAAGTCATTCTGATGACCACACCAGCCATTCAGCTGCAAGGGTTCCCCCTCCCCTACATGCATCTGTTCACTGTCTTGTTTGCCCTCAATAGACTGACATCGGAGGCAGAGTCATTCTTCTCATGACTGGTCACTGTCCCAGCTGAGGCATAGGACTTGATATACAGTATCTGTGTTCCAGATCACCTTCAGAGGCCTAAACCCAATCATTGATCGGAGATAGCCGTTCCATTATTTAGCGGGCCAACAGACTTCTAAAGAGGTGGGTAAGCTGCTTCAAATCCCCTTTCATCTCCAGTTCAGCTTTTTCAAGACTTCTAATGCAGGGACATCTAAACCTAAACAGCCTACTTTCCCTGTAGATAGATAGTGTGTGCATCAGATATTATAAATAAAGCTTTAAGCAGGGACAGGATTAACAAAAACCCACCAATAAAGCAAAATCTGACAGATGTAAGAATTTGTTCCTTGAGAGGCAATTGTTAATGCTAAGACCAATACATTAGAAACCAGACTTTCAGCTTAAGACTACTATTAATGTTGCAGGGCCAAATATTATCCTTTTCCATTGTTCTTGCTCAATATCATGAAAATCCTTCCTTGTCACATGCAAGTGGTGTGCCGAAGGTGTTTCATTTTCTTGATGATTGCCTAGATTTTTGCCTGTGAGAGTTTGCACTGGGTTTTTGCCGCAACTTTCTGTTGTTGTTGACATTTTGTTCCTCCCATTAGTTGGCTCCGTTGACCACCTATTAGATCTGCCTCTTGAGAGGGGTAATCTGTCAGACAATAACTTCATCAAGGCCATGATTCAGGACACCATTGTTTCACAATGGAAAACGAGTTGGATCTTTGTTGGCATTTGGCCAGGTGCCCTTCCACCACTTCCCAATTGGCATGGAAGTAACAAAATATATTCTTCCAACTAAGGCTCGTTTCATTGATCCAAGAGGGTTGCAGGCCTATCATTGTCGTCAGCCTACAACAAGGGAGAGCCCCCAGATACGCCCGTTCCCCTCATTCTCGGGGTCACAAGCCAAAATGGGCTTCTGTCAGCTACAAGTGTGCACATCCACTCAGGTTTCAGTCACCAGTGATTCTGCACAACTTCAGATAGCCAAGTTCATTGGACAATTTCATCAGGGTGTCACCTGGAATTTACCAGTGAACCTCCCATTCTCCTTTGACCACTAACTCCTGTCCCTATATGGATCCCCTTCAGACAAAAGAATGCCACTGCTGTTCTTCTTTAAAGGACAACCTCCGGTTTCACTGCAACATTCTTTCTTGCACAAAGATGTTCGGAGAATGACTGCCCGTTATCAACCTCCAACTGCTCAGCTGCTGCTTCCAGATAGAGATCCTTTCATCCATTGTTTAGTCTCAGATGACTGGTTGGTGAGTAATTTCTTATAACCTGAAGGACACGTACATTCCTATTTCTATCCATGTGGATTAGTAGCAGTTCCTTTCAGTTTGTGTACCAGGGAACTTTGTATCAGATTCTGTCTCCCTTTCAGACTTTCTACTGCCCTCAGGTCTTCCACAAGAACCAAAAGGGTGACAACATTCTTGCATCAAATACATGTCTAACTTTTTATGTACCTGGACGACTGGCTTAAAGTGGGCACTACTTTCCAGGATACAGTCAAGGCCCTCTGACAGTGGTTAACCGTGAACAACCTATAATATGGAGTGTGAAGTAAAATTTCCCCACCCCTCCCAATTGATTACTCTCACAACAGATGCCTCAGTACATGGCTGGAGAAGTCACTGTTGACAATACTAGGTCAACAAATCAGAGTTCGTTTCAGTCACTTAGAACGTCTGCAGTCATTTGAATCAAGGGTCCCATCTCCCTACTACACCAAGGTCTAACAAAATGGCCAAATTTTCCTGAGAAATTTTCATAGCCCCAGTTTGGTCACAGCAGCCTTGGTTTCTTTGTCCTGAGGGGCTGCTTGTTTGTCACTAGTCATGCTCCCCAACCACCACTGGTGTCCCTTGTGTCGGGGGTGTCACTCACCCCACCCCAGTTGGTTAGTTTTGTCAAGAAAATCATGGTCTGTCAGCAAAATGAACAAACAAGAATGGAGAATGAAGCAGAAATGATGGGGGATAAAGTACACTCGTTTTGTGTGATGGCCTGTTGGCAACCCCCCCCCTTCAAAATGGTCTAGCTACGCCCGTACCAACCACCCAGACCTTATGACTCGGACCAGGTCTAAATATGTACATCCAGACTTGGCTTCTTTTCATCCTTACGCCTGGATGATATAAAAATCTTCCTCTGAGCAGCAGAGGGTTTGGAAAAGCTACAGCCTTGGCATCAAAGGATAGACAGGAGTCCACAAGACAAATTTACAATAGCAGACTCCTTCACTTCACTAAGTGATGCAAGGAAAGAATCAGTGATCCCCATTCTGTTTCTGTAGCTGGAGCTAGGGATTTTGTCTACATATTAAACTCCCCAGCTCTCCACTATCAAGGATTAAAAATAAACCATTGTTGTCCTAAACAGTTTCCATGATGGCTCAACAACCTCTTCAAATACGCCCATTTCGTAATCACACTTGCTATGAGGTATGTTTATAAAACAGTCCCCTACAGGGAAATCCATACCATTGTGGAATCTGGGTACTGTTCTCCCATCTCTTGCAAAGAATCCATTTGAACAAGCAGAGAATTCTTCTCTTTGTCAGCTTACAATAAAAAAAGTTACTAGTTGCTGCAGCAGCAGCAGCTCAACAAGAGTTAGCAAAATCCAAGCTTTATTGATACAGCCAGGCCACATTCACTGGGATCCCAGCACAGTGTATGTCTAAACCAACAGATTTCTTACCAAGAATCAGCTAGCTGAGCTGATTCCCCCCCCCCAAGCTTGACATGATTTCCATTGGTGGAAGAGAATAAATGGCGGTGCCCTGTGCAAGCTCTTTCTACTTCAAATATAAAATTGTCTGCTGGAAGAACCTAGCCACTTTCAAATTTTCCCTGAAAGATGTCACACAAGCTGAGGGACTTACAGGCAGGCAACTTCCAGGAGGTTGGTCAATCAGCAGCCTGCAAAACCAGCAAAGCTCAAAATAGATAGGCAGCTCCTTGGTATGTCTACATAACTTGTCACTTCTGTAGGTTCAGTTTAGACCTTCTGTTAACTCGGCAAGTCCCTAATCTCCTTCATTATTATGTTGCGGTGCTGCCCTGTAAATGCAGGGAAGCAGATGACTTGTTTTCTAAATTGGAATCCGAAGGATATTTTCATTCCAGAAAGGAAACACTCACCACTGTTTATCATCCCTTCCAGTTGAATTATTAAAAGAAGAAAAAAAAATAGGATCTGCCTGTGCTACACAGCCCTTTGTTTGGGATATGCAGGAGGTGCAGATGGTGTGCCGTAGGTGACTCTTTCAACGAGTTTTGTGCATTTATGTGTGGACATATATGCATAGGGTATCTTTTGCTAGAATGGAAAATTCCTTCAAATTTTGGAAAAGTAGGACTGACAAAGTTTCAGTCTCAGGCATACAGATATATAGCCTGCTAAGATTTCTATAATAAGGGGCAAAAGCGACGGAAAAACTTGTCATTCATTCTTGCGCGTGTTGCCCTTGTCTAATGAGCATTCCATGCACCCAAAATGCTGAATATCAAAACTGACCAGTGTGGTTTGAATTTGGGAAATATGATTTCAATAAAAAATCTAATTTGTTTACTTTAAACATTAAAAGAAAAGAAACCCTGGCTTGGTTTGGTTTAGACTGGTCAGGTTTAAAAGCTACATTCTACTATTTTTGGTTGGGTTCATCAGCTGTAACACTAAAATCAGATATAATTTTCAACTTTTTGTGTGTGTGTAACACCTGTTTTGTGTTTGTCTATTATATTTATCTTGTAGTTTGTCCCTACCTGTAGGTAAGGGGACAACAGTTTTAGGCTTCACTTATAAGAAGCTTTAATGTTGCCAGCTCTTTAATTATTAAATTACGTTTTGATAATCTTACAATACATACAATTCCTGTATTTTAGTTGAGTGAGATCATCAGATTATGCTAAAACCCACTGTGAAGAAATTCAGCTGTTGTTTACCCAGTTATTTTTATTTGGTCATTAATCATTTATAGATCCCTGTCTTGCATCTGTCACCTTTACATCCCTCACCTGTTGTTCCCTCATCCCCGATTCGGCATGGGCACAGGCGTCAGCTTTTATTTTCTGATGTTGTGGATGACTTTACACAGTTGTCTAAACAGTACATTCGGAATAATATGGCAACATCCAGTGATTTGTGCCATACATTTGACGAGGTAAGAGAATTTAGTAGTTTTCTATATTTATATTTTCTGTTTCTTGCCACAGCTTCAACTATTTATTGTTTTTCCAGATACCGCATCTGTTTTGGGCAAGCAGATATCAGTTATACGGGCTGGTAGGCCCCAGAACATACATCAAACAAACAAAGAACTCCCAGGTCTGATGTACATGTACATCTGTTGTCATTTGGCTTACAGGCCAACCATTAACGAAAGGGCTCCCAGGCCCAAGGAATAATCATGAAGTAATAACATGATCCATCCAACCTTTTGGGGCCAGCGCTGGATGTGCTGTGGAATATACAGCACCCCACCCCCTTGGGTACATAAGAGGGTGTGGCTGACCCTTTACAAATTACAGTGTATTATGGCAAACATCAACATCAACATATACATGTCACATCTTGTATGTATTAGGAAGTGGCTATCTTCAAATCCTGTTAACCCCTTGACAACAGGAATTTCTTCCCAAAAGCCGACTCCAAGAATTCCAGCCTCGCTTGGCCACGAAGGCAACCTGCCAAACCCCATATTCTCAGTTTGTGGCCCTGCGTGCTCTGCACTCTTTGAATTACACAGTGAAAAGGCTGATTGTGCGGTGGCATGCGACTCTACCCACCCTTCCACATTCCTGTTGCCTCTTTTCAAAGTGGGGACTATTGTGAAGCTGGTGATTATGATGCAAAATTTGTCCTTTCATTTCTGGGCTATGCACAAAGACCAATTACCGTATATACAAGAGTCAGGATCTGCCTTCTTTCACCGTGTTCACTCAAACGTGGGCCGAGAATAATAGCTGAAAAGCGGGCTGAGGACCTCAATTTTTACGGCGGCTATAACCGCTCCCCAGTGCGAAGGGGTTAAAAACGGCACAGTACAAGTTAACATAAAATTAAAAATAAAGTAAAAAATAATACATTTAAGAAATGAAAGGATAAGGATAAATGAATGAATGTCACCGAGCTAGTACCCAAACTGCAATATGGGGGATACATCTGCCCCACCAACAGGGAGAACCTAACTCTGCTGGCATCGGTGATGTCTCGATTTTTCCTGGCAACAGACGCCTCTAACCTTACCTATAATAAAATAAAGATAAGTATACCAGACACGGTGACACTAAAATAATGAATCACAGCTAAACATAAGTTAAAATCAAAAATACTAATGACCCTACAAGATAAAATTATTAAAATCACAAATCTTGCAGTGCAATATATCTCTGTACAAATGCAACATTAAAAAGGTAAGTTTTCACTTTACATTTGAAAACGGCAAGGCTTTGCTCGCACCGTATATTCCATGGCAAGGCATTCCATAATTTAGGAGCAGCCATTGCAAATGCCCTGTCACCAAGTGTGGGTAGCATTTTACCGTTAGGGTAACTTAATAAAGGACCGTTGCTTGCTGACCCGAGATGATATCTAGACTCCTTAATGATGACAAGATTCATTACGTATCTAGGAGCAACACCACGGATGGCTTTGTATGTTAACAGGATGATTTTGAAGTTGATCCTGTACAAAACAGGTAACCAGTGCAGTTGATACAATATTGGTGTTATGTGTTGAAACTTGGGTGTATTGGTAAGAAGTCTAGCTGCAGCATTCTGGACTCGCTGTAATCTCATTATCTGTGCTGCTGATAAACTATACAAAAGACTATTACAATAGTCCAGACAGCTGGTCACAAATGCGTTGAAGAGTTGATAATTCGGATAATAACTGGAAGCAAGACATCAAGGCAATCGCTCACCAGCTTAGTAGGCATTGGATCCAGATCATGTGATTTCTTTGTGGACTTCACAAGTTCTTCAACCTGTGACCTACTTAGTGGTTGAAATTGGTCAAACAAAATGCCACACAACAAAGGCGATTCAGGTACTGGATTGGAAATTTGGCTTTCTGCGGCTTAAGTTAAATTATCAAGCCTAACATGGATATTAGATATTTTCTTCTCAAAAGTGCTGGGGTGGTGGTGACCCAATTAACCTACCTTGCCCAACAAGCTGTGACAGACTGATCCTCACATGAGAATTTGCCTCCTAAAACTAGCATCGCCTGGCAGAAGTAATCTGACCCATTGCCTGATTGGTTAAAACAATGGGCTGTGAGTGGTCAGAATAATGGGCAGTGATTGGCTACCAGTTGATGCTCAAGTAACTCTGATTGGCTCACTTTATGAATAATTAGTGCCAGAATCCTCTTTAAAATCCACCTTTTGTGAAACCCTCAATTTACAAACAATCATAACTGCAAGAAAAGGGGGGGGCAATTGAATGCAAACTGGTACAGATTTGTGGAGAGTTTTCTAGGTATTTGTCAGCAGACTCTGTCTACATTGCTGTGGGGAAGGATTCTACATGAAAGTTAACCAAAGAAAGTCCAGTGGAGACATGGCTTTAGTCAAACTATGGGATGGAAAGTTACAGCATATTGTAAAATGTTCAAAACAGGATCATTCCACATGTGGTAATTTAATTGGCTCAGGTCAAGTGAGTTCCATGAAAAGGCTAGAACTGTGTGTGTGGATGTCCATGATTTTCAATAATTTGAATTCATTTTGCAAATTTGCATGACCTTTTGGGTTAAGTTTGAGCTCCTTGAAGAACCTGATATTGTTACTACAGATTGTTAATTCCAATCTACAACCTGTGACAATTGTGATAGGTGTGAACTTGCTAGGATGTCCCTTTGGTGAGGACAAACTGCCTGTGTGCACTGAGCAACTGCACTGAGCATATGTGACCAATTTCTGTTGAAATCATAGACACCTAAACAAAGCATAGTTTTCAGTGTGTAGACTGGGCACCCAATTGAAACAGTCCCTACCAGCCTCTCTCTCCTTGCGGCTGATGAGTCTGGGGGTACTTTTACATAGGGCACACAGAGTGGGTAAAAAAGTAAAGAGCAAATTCCCCAAATCTTGATATTGTGACATATGGCAGATCAGCTCTCCTTAATCTGGCTGGTTCGACAGAATGCTGACTTAATGGTGTAGTATCCTGCAGTGGCATGTAGGCCACAGACCCAAATGACTTCTTTGTTGGGTGATAAAACCACAGACTGGTGGAAGTGGCCAGAATCGGAGTAAGAAGGGTATGGAATAAGGTGGATGTCTCAGTCTCTATGCAGTTAGGCCCCAAGTCAAAATAGAAACGGTTCACCAAGCGGGAAATGGTTACCCTTAATCCCCTTTCAAACCATTGCCCAGTTCAACTGCAAGTGGGCAATGATTGCAAGAGAGCGTTTCCCGAAAAGGAGTTGGCTATGCAGCAACCTCTTTGATGCATACCACCATTTCCCCCACCTTGGTACAAAAGCCCTGACTCCCAGCTTGCCATGAATGGTTATTGTGCATCATCTTTGTTGTGTAAATTGAGCCAGTTCCTCCACAGGCTTAGCACATCTTATTTAGACAGACGAAACAACTAATCTCTTTGAACAAAAGACTAAGTCCATTGGAGTCTGCAGGCTTACGTGCATCAGTTCTCGTGTCATTGAATTAAGATCTGTTGTTTTCTTTCCCCAAATCTAGCACTGTCAGGCAGTGATTTCCACATTATAGGTTGGTTAAAGATTGGAATAGACAATAGACAAAATGGAGAAGAAAACTGTCTTACATCACTGAAGGTATTTTCATCAGCCAACAGCATCAACTGTTTCTTATCTTTATTTACACATACACTTTAAATTTTTACCATCGGCACAATTACCTTCTTGATCAAATTGCTAAATTTGCATGACATTGTTTTTTGCTTTTTACCCGTTTTCCCAATTTTTGTTTTACTTAAAATCCATTTCTTGTTTGAAGATTGGTTTTAAGTTACCCGTTGACTTGGACTTGAAACATTTTCATTGAAACTAGTTTTCTAGTTTAGTTTAGAATAACGTTTTTTTCCACTCCTTTCTATTACAACTGGTGAATTAATTTTCATCCAAATGCCTCTAAATGTATGGAGGTTTTTCATAATAAAACTAAGGATAAAAGCAATACTTTTAAAACTTAATTAAACCCTTCATCTTACTTGATTAAAATCTTCTACGGAAGCTATGAATAAAGTGAGAGTAATGAAATAAAGATACGTAAAAGTATGACTGTCTAATGTGGAAATTATATACTGGGACCTTTTGATAAGCCACAAGGATAAAGAGACTTGAATTACAATGTAGTTTTGCACCATCCTATTCAGTAGTTTGGAATGAATTCAAATAAAGTGAATAAACTTTAGATTGACGATTACATGTACATGTATACATCTTGTCCTAGAGTTTGAACAATGTTATTTTTACTACAAAACAAACACTATTAAAGCCAACCGGAATTCACGTTTGAACATGAAAGCATGAGTTATCTTTTAAAGTAATATGGACAGATGTTTGGAGTAAATGGCAGGTTTATAAATACACTTGGCAAACTATGTTCTTTGAATAATCACTTCGTATCTAGCCCTCTTGCAACATTCATTGAGTGCCTCAACCGTTTTACATCCACTGTCCGTGTACCAGTCAGTGAATCCTGGAAACTGCAACTTTGCTTGACTGAAAATACTATGTACGATGCTACGGTTTATTTGAGGGATCTTTCATCTTTTATTATTTTCGTCTCTGGAATTTCCAGTCAAATTTTGGGCGGCCAGCTCTTTCTTTGGGATCTCTCGTTTTAGTAGGTTGATGCACATTAGCCTTCCTCTGTCATCGTCCGAACATTGTTTGCGTTGCTGCACCTCTTTCAGGATGACCTTGTAGTCGTCAACCGCGCGAACCATACCCTCATTCCCGCCAAGTAGATAGGTGTCATTTTCCGGACCGGTCACAGTGCGAGGCATCAACGTTGCTGGCGATGAGACGGATTTCTCCGACTCATTGGGATCCCGGCTGTCATCTTGAGGTGTCTCGGTTGCAGCCATGGAACGTATGGGTACCGGTGTGGGAGATGCCTCTGCAGTGGATACGGCCGGCGAGTCGAACAACACACGTGGGTGATTTTCAGACTGTGGTTGATGGCGATCGCCCCGCTGTGTATCTTCTGTGAGGGAGTGTGGGTCGGCAGCTTTCTCTCTCCTTTCCCCTGACCAGGACCAGCTTGACTAATTCGCGGAGACGGTCTTGTTTTTGCTCCATGCGCTCCTGTCTCTTTTCCACCGCTGCCAGTTTGGATTGGATGTCTCCAAGTAAATCAAGGATGAGCTCCAGGGTTTGGTCCTGATGACTCATGCCATGAAACACATCCTTGACTTTGTCTTGGTTTGCTGACTGCATTCGTTTCTGAATTCCAGCCAGAGCAACGTTGTCATCATCGGAGTCTTCACTGTCATATCCGTTCACCCCTGATAACAGTTAAAAAAAAAGTTTAAATTTTCAGAGCAAAAATACTGTCCATCAAACACAGTTATAACCTTGAAAATATTATATTCTTATGACTTTGAAAATCGGGGCCTTGAAAATTGGAAACTGTGACTTTTTTTAAATTGGTGATTTCTCTATGATCTTTCCCATTTAGTCAAAATTCTTTATATTGCTTTTCGGTGCAAGTATCTTTAGTCCATTATTACCAAGTTTATTTGGAATCCTAAATCTTTAGTAGATGATTATTATATGCACTAGGCTGTTTTACGATTCTTTATAGCGCGTCAAAAGTGGACAACTGAAAACTTCAAATTTCCACCATTTTCTCATTTTCTGAGAGTAGATGTTCGGGTTTTGTAAAGTTGGGAGTGCTACGGTCGTTTCCGTTTTTAACTTGTCCACTTTTGGACCACCTCGTCGGCAAAGTAAAATCTGAATTTCTGCTATGAAAATTGTGAAAATGGGTGGTGCAACTTAAAAAAAAAGAACATCTACTAGCAGAAAATGAGGTGGTCCTTTTTTGACGCTCCATAGTCGACAGTGTACGGATTCCAGTTGTCAATCTTCTCCAAAGGGTTTTAGGTTTATACACCAAAATCATTTGGAACACGATTTCAAGAATAAACAACTTATATGTACTTACGTTTCTTTTGGCAGCTGCTTTCCATTTTCCACTGATCAATGTCGCACTCCTAAAAAGTACAGTGGTTGTAAAGTTCAGGGACTTCATGTATTGAGGGCTTGATTGCATGAATGTGCATGCATCCCGAAACGTATGTGCACAAGTGCGATTATTGGATTACTGTTCAAGCATCGGTGAGCTTGCTGAAAGGGTGAATGATGTGAAGCGTGGCCACTGGACAAACGATGCCAACTTCTTGTTTTTTAATCACACAGTGTTTGACCCACATGAAAATGATTTAGTTTGTAAAACCAGCCAAAAAGATGGAGTACAGTTTGAGTCCAATGCGATGCGATCATACATTTAGCCCTGTCCATGGAGAAATCAGCATCTCTCCGATTAGACTGGAGCTGCTCAGTCCTGATCAAGCTGCAAAGTGTCCAGCATCAAGGAAGCGACTGTTTGACGAAGTTCCACTTGAAGCACGCAGTGCCTTCCCAAAAAAGCGTACAACCAGAAATACGACGAACTGGTGCCGACTGTGGAGGCTCACTTCTTGACCATGGATTTGCTGCACACAGAAGAAGGTCTGAAACCTGGTCATCAGTCGGAGTGTCTGCCGAGAGGTTACGAGAAAAAGTTGCAAGGGAAATCCCTGGGCTTGCGGCATCAGTATCTGCGAGCACTGTCAAACGGCTTTTCGTTGCTCCTATTAAAAAGCACAGAGCATCCAAGTATTACCACGGCATTATTGATGCCAAAATTGGCATCAAGAAAAACGACATCGGAAAAAGTCACCCTGCATCTCATTTCTGCCGCACCTCTGTAAATTACGCATTGGAGATGGCTGCTTGCTTTAAAAACGAAGTTACGGTTTGGTCAGTGGATGACAAAAACAAATTACTTTTAGGAGGAGGACCCTATGTTGACCGGAGGATGTCCTTCAAAACCTACTTCATGAAAGACGATATGATACATTATCCTGACCACAATTTCGCCACAGGGTATAAAATCATTCCCAGCGGTTATATGGAGTTGCGGAAGCAGTCAACAAGTAAACTGCGGAACCAACGATCAAGATCTGAAAGTCCAGAGAAAAGGCGATCAACATCTCTCCTATCTTCACATGAAGATCCCCTTCCACTCCGTGAAAGTTGTGTTGATGATGGGGCAACTGTGGCGGGATCTTGAACTTGACTATTTAAATATCGTAAGCTACGCACCAGGAGATAGCTGGTTCAACATGATTGAGCACAGTTGGGCTCCGCTCACGATGTGGCTAACAGGACTTCAGCTGCTGGCTATAGTTCCCGGAGAGCAGAAATCTCCAGAAGAACAAACCAACCTGTCCAGCAAGGAAAGACGACGCAAGGATGCCGCTGCTCTAGACGTTGCAATTAGTGATGTTCAGCGCTGCCTCAAGGGGAGAATTTTTGACTCTTTTCAAGCTAAAACAGTTCCTGTCAAATCTGCATCATCGCACATCTACAGTGACGAATCCACCATTGATGAACTAACAGACGCAAGCAAGAAGAAGATCTCCAGCGGTGATTCACTGAAAATACTTGCTGAGGAGTACAAATTCCTTTGCAAGCATTCTGTGCAGCGGTCCCATCAGTTGGAATTTGTCAAGTGTCAAGAAACTACCTGTCGTCATTGTTCCAGCAAACCTATTCGAGCACGCACTCTCATGACATTTCTTCGGGAGTTTGGGGGTGGGTGTTGTTTTACTCCCCAGCCATCAGACAAGTATCCGGGGCACTACAAGACATGGGAAGAAATGGCGTCTCTAGCAACAGCGGGTAAACTCAAGAAAATGGATCTGGATAAGGGCTCAGTTCAAGTTTACAGGGAGAACATCGCAGATGCAAACATGGCTGCAGAAAGGTGTTTCAGAGCAGAGCCGTCAAGGATCGCCACGACAAAATTCTTCACTAGCAAGACATCAGCAACAAAGGAAAAGCCAACTGCTCTTTTCAGAGCCACCATATTTCAAAAAAGAGATGGATTTGCTGTCAAATAAAGATCCAGAGGCCCTCCCCCAAAAGTCCTTTACGTCTTCCCATAAAGCATTCCTTTTCTATTTCCGATTAAAATACAGCCCCGAACAAGTCAGCTAGATGAACAGTTTCAGAGTAATTTCTTTTTTTTTAAAAATCAAGCCCTCAAACGCAAAGAAAAAGTTGAAAACAACACAGAAAAGTCCTTTCACCATTGCAACGAAACCTTTTTACCCCTTTTTTGTACTCTCACGATCAAGTAAAAAAAAAAACATAAAAAATTGCAACCCCTGAAACAACCCCTGATACAAAAACATTCATTCTTCAATTCGTATAAAAATATGTTCTTTTGGGGGGAGCGCATGTACCAAAGGCCCAAGCTCAAAAGAAACGACGCAACAGGAGTAATTGCCAATTGCTGAATTATTAATGTCGCTGAAAAGAAAACTACTGCACCCGCCAATGAAATTGTGCGCTTTAAATTACGTATTCCTGCCGTACATAGGTATCCAATCAAAATGCTTCCTTTCGACATTCAGCAGCTTCATCAATACGTCTGGTGAGAGGTTTCGTAAATCAAAAAGATGGACGGAAAATAAAATAGACACGTCTCTCCGTGACACAATTTGTGCTGGAAAGACTACTTACATGTACATTGGGAACCTCCAGTTGATGGTTTTTCACATTCATGCAGGTACACGTCATGTACATGCCGCGGGCTTATTTCGGTGTTGTTTCATTGTCATCTGTTTCGTCCAACAGTCTTGAAGGTCCCTGGCATTGTTCATGCTTTTATTTCTATCTCACATGTGAATCGAATATATTTTCATGTAGCACTGAGGTTCATTATTCTTAACAAATCACAACATATTTGATCAATCGTAACAGAGGGACCCTTTTCACATCAGCCACGATCATGTGGTCATGTCCATCACACAAACATCGCTTAAAACACAATATGATCTTTTCATGCAATACACCAAAAACACTGCAAAGCGTTTCGCCTTGAAGACAATGAACAGTTCCACTAGGTCCTGTGAATTCTGTAGAAACGAAAGTAAAGCGTATACATCACTCTTCCATGAGATGTGGTGGCTGGTTTAACAAAAGAACAGAAATGACTCATACATGAGCCCGTTACTGAGCCTATTTGAAAGTAAAATTATTTGGGTGTGTTGTCTTCCACACGCAATATTACAGAGTGAAAGAATAGGCAACTGAGGACTGCACGCATGTATAAAACCGAAGCATATTTTCTTGAACATTATAGATGCAACAATCACGGGACTTCAAAATCAATCTAAAAAGTAAATAAGAAAAGTCGAATAATGTTGGTATTTGGGGGCAGTCTGGCAAACTGAAGAAAAAAAGTCTGTAATATCCATGTAAACGGTAGTGCAAACCCCTCCCCCAAACACCCTAAACAATGTTGACATATCAATGGGCTGGGGTCCCAGCTGTTGGTGAACAGCTCAATGACTCATCCACCAGCCACAATGAATGTAATCCCTAAGGCCCCTATTGTTACAAAGAATCACCCTGGAGCGGTGTTCATCGAACCGCAAGCCATTTTGCTACAGACCCCGGTATGTTGCCCGCTTTACTCTAAAGCAGGTAAGGAGCTTATCGTTTGTCCATCGTGTCCCACTTCATGAACCATTTCTATTTTGACTTGGTGCCTTAATTACCCTGGGAACTTCACTCATGTTTCATTTGATTGGATTGTCCCAAATCAATCCAACCCTAGGACATGGACATAGGTGTAAATCAATAAATCTAGAATAGTCATCATAAGGCTTCATCTGCCTTCTCATTCTATTTATAATCAAGAGAACTTTTAAGTGTTTACATTACTTAAGAATCATGCAATCATCTGCTCAAAACCCAGCCTTACATTGCCTTATGCATACTTTGCCTACCACAGACAAAGTGCAAATTGCCTCTTCCATACAGGAGTTGGTAAACTGAACTGACCAGTCATATTCCAGGATTCCCCAGTATGGGAAGTGTGAGTGACTCGGCTTTTTCTAGAGCCAAAACATACATACCTAAGGTTAATGATTTCATGACTAACTTGTAGTTTATGTTCCATTACAATTTGCAGCTGACCTAGATTTCTTCATAACAAAAAAAACAAAAACAGTGATTATTGAAAGACAGTGGTAAATTATGGTTGGTTACAGTGGTATAATTTTAATTTTCAGTTGAGAAGCTCAATGTTTCTTTGACACATCATATTTTCTTTTCAGGTTCTTCCTGCAGTGCCGATACAGAAAGCGAAAGAACTGTTGGAGTTGCCTGGAAGAACAGGTAATTATGTGTACATGTATATATGTGAGCATACAGGAAAATCAATGCTTTCCCAGAGGTGGGATCAAGTAGTATTAAACTTTGGAGATAGATTTCACATAAGCATTAGTTGTCACTGAGACTCTGTAGACCAATTGTTCCACAGACTATTGATTGTACCCAGCAAATGACATGACCTATAGTGTTGCTGATGTTGGGTATCAATTAAACATCAACAAAAATGGCATCCTCCCATAGCAAAGTGTATCACAAGGGTCATTTACTGTCGAGAGGGTGGAATAAAGATGGAACACGGAGGTGGCTTGTGTGGACTAAGTCATGTCTGCATGTTTATTCCATAAAGTGCCCGCATGGGCAGACATCCCCAGTGCGCATGCACTGTACATATATACAGGGTTATGAATATTCATATATCTCTACATTTACCAAAAATAAAGTTGACAGGTGGTACAGTTCTCAGACTGCTGATGTGCTGAGTGCTATCACGAAAATAAGCTTTTGTACTGATTTCCCACAAGTGTAGCTGGGAGGGTAACTTGGATTTGCCAGCCAGCTTTAACCACTTCAAACAAAGAACACACAGCCAGAGGTCAGGGCATTGGATTCCGTAAACACTTTATTCGATGCGATGAACTGTGGAAGTAAAATGTTTTAACAATCATAAATCTTTGGAACAGTTTTAATATATGTGACTAAATCAATAAAAGTAATAATACTTAAAATGTAATCTGTGTGCACAATACAGCCCTGCAACATATATCCTACCTGCCAGGTAGATTCTTAAATTAGATAAATTAGAAAAAGCTGGAGAGCTCAACAAACAGGTACATGTACTAGTGTAGGGACAATTAATAATCTCAAATCATGAAAATTCAGAATCCATTGTTCTCAACAACAGCTAACATGACTTTAACTCTAGAACTATCTTTATTTTAATCCGGGGATAATAAATAGGGCCACACCTGGGGCCCGTAAGTCTAAAAGAAACATATATCACAAATCGTCTTGTTTATTATACCTAACTTGTTGGCCTAAACTTAAGACGTGCAAAAATAAGCTTACAAGTTGTGGCTTTACAGCTTTCAAAATCTCAAGAAAACAAACGTAAGTTACATGACTGTGTTCCCGGATAGGGCTCTTAAACAATAATGGTCCATGGCACTATGTATGGTGTGATCTGAAGAAAAAAACTTTGAAAATCTACTGAAATTTAGAGCAAAGCATGTGAGAAAATGGCTGTCTGGTCAACGAACTTTCTCCTGACTTCTGTATGGGAGTCTTAAATAGCGCCACAACATGCTGCAGAGTAATTTCTGAAACAATACTGTAAACTGTAAAGGGTGACACAATGATGGCCAATGGGTCCTTCACAGCTTTTTTTTTTGGGGGGGGGGAAATATCACTTAAAACACACTTTTCTATGTGCAGGATGCCATATTTGTTGAAAGCTGATACCCACTATATGGCACGTGACTTGAATGGCATGCAGTTTACATATATATACCCAGAGGTCTAGCAGAGGTGCGCTGCTTTCAAAAAGAATGGCAACAGCCTCCTGTAATTCCTGTGTTCCCTACTCCAGTTGTTTTTTCCTTGAGAAAACTCACATTTGGTGAAATTCTTACAAAAACAGACACTAAAAAAGTGCATACCATGTACCAAGTACATTTTATCCATGTTCATTCTTGTTTCTAAACCTGTATATCATTTTATGAACTCTTGAAGAAAAAAATTTCAATGTGCTCCACGTCTTAATCCAAAGTTTTTGCTATGAATGCATTGTCATTTACGTTTATTCACTCAGCAATCTTCGTCCAATGAAAACTTTCGTCTAAGCTCTCCAAGGCTTCAGTTTTACAAGGGAATAAAAGTGTGGTGGAGCATGTTTATAACGGTGAAGGGCCTGGTTGCCAATAATGGCCTGAGCCACAGGCAAGGGCCATTTTATTTCAAAATCTCACAAGAGATTCCGTGAGATTCCAGTTGCGCATGCGAGGGCATATCATTGTGCACAGGAAGAGCAGTAACTGTTCATCATTTTTGCATCGATAAATTTACACCAGAATTGGCCTCTTTTCGAAGTAAATTAGTACACAATGTCCGCGACACGGCCTCTCTGCCACACGCCGAAGTTTCACCCACGCAGATCGATGTTTCATGGCCAAAGAATGACAAATCTTCATCAATTGAGGTTCGCACTTTGGCGGCAAAGCCCGCTGATGGCGCTGTGTGGGAAGTTCATGTCCGGCAACCGGGCACATCCAAGTCGCAGGCGGCAATCACAAAATCATCTAGCCAGGCAAAACTCCCACAGGATCACTGAAATCCAAGACTCCATCATAGCTAAGTGAAACTGCTAGTGATGTTAGTCACTGCATTGCTCGACTGGAAGAGATTGTCAAGCAGCAGGCGGCTGACAATGACAGCTTCTGACAAACCATCGTAGCGGCTGTAACAGGTCAACTGGCACTTATTGATGATAATGACAATGATGCCAGCACCAGTTTTCCAGATCGTGATTCCACTAATGTAGATTTTGCAAACACCGACTCGCCAGTATTGGCTTCTATCGAAAATGACCAAGGTCCTTTGTTGGAATACCCTTCTGACATGTCTGAGGATAGGCCTACTACTGCCACCTGCACTGCCACTACCAGTGACCATGACTCAAGACAGTCAATTGTCCCCAAAATTGCAAGGTGCTTGTTGTGCCCGAAGTCACTCCCCAAATTTGGGAAAATACCAATGCGAACTCAAGGTCTCGTGACCTTAAGCTTCAAAGAGTGCAAAGCTGCTGATCAAAGGCATCACTACTCTGGCACAAGCTTGCAATGGGCCATGCACTCTTGAACAGGAACATGGGTGCTTACTTTATAGCCACAGCCAATTTTGAACTGAACTGTCTGCAGTAGGAACTGATCAAGCCCAACTTCAATCTAAGATATGCACATTTGTGCAAGCCATCCAATAAAGTTATGTCCCAACTATTTGGCAAGGATCTTGGCAAGCAGATCAAGGAAATGCAAAAGGCACAAAAGGCCACATTTGGGGTGCTGAAATATGCCAAGCCGGGACAAGGTCGCAGCAGGTATCTACCATATCCTAAGACTACAAACAGCAGACTCCAACTCCAAGCAGCCTTGGTGGGTTAGAAAAGCAGCTCAAACCCTTTCTTAGGGGGCAGTCAGAACTTCTCAAGATACAACAGGGGAAAGCCAAATCCCCCTCAGTTCCAAGGTCAGAGATGCAAATCGTCCAGCCTACAACTACGGCAGAAATTCACCGAAACTTCCTCAGTTCCAACTAAGAAGTAGACGAAAAAAAAGCCAAGTACAGCAGAACAGGTGGGTAAGTTTCATCCACAATTTAGGCTGTTGGGGTCATATGTCAATGAATGGGAAACCTAACTTCTGATCCAATTATACTACAGGCTGTATCTAGATACAAATTGGAATTTGTTGATAATATGGACTGGTCAATAACACAGACTGGCCAATATAACACAAAGTAGGCCACCAATGCCTTACAAATTAAAGGCTGAAGAAGCTTTGTCAGTTGACATGGACATTCAACAACATCTTCAGAAGGATGTCATTGATGCCACATTGTTTAGGCGTGCGGTCAAAATACAGACGGTTTAGAAACAGTTTAACGGTTGGTGTTAATCCCCCTTCATTCCGTTCGTCTTTTGGTGTTGGACAGTTCAACGGTTTGAAAAGAACCGTCTGACCTGGACGGTCTGGCTTCACGAGCAACCCTGACAACAATGGAGTTTGTGGCTTACACAGCCATGGTTGTGAACAAAATATCCTATTCAGGGAGAACTTCATTGGCCCTGGTCAGCCTTCCTGGGCTGGCCGTGAGGATTAGTGGTTAACGCCTTGTGATAGGAAGACACAAAATCAACTGCATTCCAGGCTACAGACATTTATCTAGCTTCAGATACGTTTTGAGTGGGTATTTCATGACAAAAAATCATCGCCCCAAGATAATTGTTCGTGTTTAAGCGTTTTTTAGACTGGAAAATAAATGCGTCTATATGGGAGTGACGGGGAATGCCAAACACAGTTGCCTCATTTTACCGCCTAATCTATCGTCTATTAAAGGAAATATTCACGTAGAAGCAATGTGAATTTATTTGGAACTTCTGTCCCGTGTACCATATTCTTTGAAGGTAATAAAAAAAATGTCAAACTCCGCATCAAATAGTGCTGCAAGTATGTGTTCGGTTCAGACAGGGCTTGGACATTTTTTGCCGAACTTCGGATCGGTTGGGTTCGGACATGTACACACATGTACAAGTACAATGCACACTGAGACATGAAAGGCTTGCTACGATCGTGCTGCAAAGGCCTATAAAGTATTTCTACGTGT
>NW_019091382.1:2018942-2032343 GCF_001949145.1 Acanthaster planci | reverse complement strand
GGCAAAATTTTCATCCAGGGATGCTTTGGATCGAGCGCGAGTCCGACTGTGATCGGCATCCAACCAAAATTTGTTTTGCATTCCATTTATGAGACCATTGGCCTAATATGGAACGTCATTACCTTAATATGGAACGTAAGGGCGTGGCTATCGTAGATTGGCAAATAAAATAATACATCTGAATATACATGAGCACGATTGGATGTAGTGAGAATTTAGAAATGTTATGCAGCGACAATGCAGTACGTTGGCGTGTTCTTGGTTGATTTCTGAGTGATTCTCACCACATGCTTTTTACAACCATCTCATGATGCAGGCCATTGTAAGTTTTAGTATGTTCATGCACGTGTGGAGCACGCTGTATAACTCGTTATCCATTTTTCGTTGTGTTTTTTTTTATTAAGTTTTCTTGTATTTTTGTATGTTTTCCCGCGTGCCATCAATAAAATGCCTTATTAAAGCCGTACATCCGAACTAAACAGTTTGTTTCGGTTCAAAAGTGCCTTGTTTGATGTTTTTTGCCTGGGTTCGGCGGTTCGCCTGCAGCACTAGACTAAATTGTGTTTATTGTTTTAATTTACAGTGCATTAAAATTTAATAGGTAAAGTCAAACACCAGAGATAAGTATAAAACCCGACATGTTTGTTTTTCCAACAAGAATTTTGTGCAGCCACAAAGTATTCAAAGAGTACAAAAGAATCGTATGTACAAAACACATTGCAACGTGCCCGCATGTACTATTGACTTCAAGAAAAAGATGTACTTGTATCCTTAAATTGTGCAGGTGCAGCTTTGAAGTAGAAAGCGCGTAGTTCGTGTACGTGTCTTCCTCGATCCTACACATGAAAACCTGCGAGCGCGCAATACTGAGTCCCAGCTTGTGCACACGGGCAAAAAAAAAAGGTTTTTTCTGTAACTACATGTTGGCGAACAGAACACTACGTCGTGTATGATTCAGGTAAATACTATTTCGAGTTAGTATACTCGATTCTGCAGGTATACAGTTAGGTGTGTATTTAACTCACGATACCGAGACAAAATATCAAGATTACAGGGTATTGAGACCTGAAAAGACTGGGTCTGGAAACTGGCTTTTCTTAATTTGGCCCTTAATAATCTAGTGACGCCCCCGACAAAGGAAGGGATCGGGTCTTTCCTTTCGGCACATTCCCATAAGTGTCATAAATAAGAATACAGTGCCTTTAAACCGAGGTCAATTTGTGGTCCCTGAATGAAATTCATGCCAAACAACCACCTAAGTCGGTGACTTTGCCATTCTAAGAAGGGCGAAAACCCCCTAAAACCATTAAGGAGAAAAAAGGGGGAAATTCCTCTTCTGGCTCCGTAAAACTGGCAACCGAGTACAGGATTTACCGGATCGCTGTCAATTACTCTAGAATGGGCAAAGTGGACTACCGACGGAATGGCATCAACATTTTTTTGCAAGGCAGCAAAAAAAGGTATAAAAGTAAGCTACAGCTGACAGTTGGTGGCACTGAAAGGGGTGGAGGAGGGTTGCTTTTGCAAAACAGACAGATTTTCTCTTTTCCAACCAAACACCACAGCTGCTCAAGCAAAAGTGACCGGGAGTAACTCTCTCCAGTGCTACTACCATTTTAAGGTCACGCCAGTAACTAATTCGAGGCATTAAATCACCGTGCCAGCAACTGCAAGTGAACACTACTGACCCACTTAGTGACAAGAGCCTCCAATGTCCTGCGGTGATAAATTATTTGAAGCTGCAATTTATTTTGCCTCAAATTGATTATATTGACATTGATACCATTTTGAAAAGTTACGTAATTAGAACGACTGTTGAATGATGGTTACATTGGAAATTTTTTTCTCACGTGGAGTCCCTAACATTGAATGAGCATTTCAAGCACAACATCCAATTGGCATTAATGCCACGTTGTCAAAGGTACATTGAAGCATCAAATATATATTGAATACAAGTTTATGATTTTGAATCCTTACCAATAAGTGAACATGACACATGATGACAGGAATAATACAAGAATAAAATCAACACACATAGCTATACATTGACGTTCATTCTATGTTGGCAAAAAAAATCAAGTACATGTACATCATTCAATATTCATTCTATCTGATCTCGAATGTTCCACAAGCACAAAATTTAATGGCACCCAGGGTGCTGTTCAATTTTCTTTGTGCGGAGTAGCTAGGGCTGTAGTGTTTATGTTTAGCTCTGTGGTTACATCCAACAGAAGTGTGGTTACATCCAACAGAAGTGCAAGTACATTTGTCTTCTTACCCTTAAACACAATCTGCACATTAAAAATAAAAAGAATTTCATAGAAAAGATGAAAGGAATAGAGCACTGCTCAAAAGCGATCTATGCATATACAGTATGTACGCGTGCATTCTTGTAGAAATGAATCTCTTTTTACTCTTCATGTTCAGTATGAATTCCAGGATGCACACTTGAGGAATGCAGTAAATGGAACCAAAATTCCTCCAAAAGGATTCTGGGATCCCCATAATGGGATAATGCAGTTAAACGAAGTGCTTTGAATTCAGCATAATTTTTGATATGTCAACTCCGTGTACAGGACTTCTTGTACGTTCATGTCACACTTGCTGATCTATAAATTTAATAGTGGGAAAGGTTGTACACCGTGTATTACGACCTCAACTTTCCTTTCAAATATTTATACATATCACACATGGATGGCCAAACAACTTTGTTATGAACATTAACTCATAGCTTGAAACTTTTGTCAGGAAATTTTGAATTAAAGTTATTTCTATATGCCAATTTCAAAAGAAAAACCCTTAACCCATAAATGACAGAGTTTTTTACACTTCAAACAGATTTTCAAAAAGACACACTGGAAAATTACCATCCAATTACCAGTATTTCCTATTAACTTCGATCTTAAATTACTTCAAGAAAATAGTATCTGTCTCTGCTTAATCAAGGACTTAATTTCAACAGTCATCCATGGCTTGTCAGTTTTGTGTAATTTTATGGATTTGGATGCGAATGTTAATTGATTCCTGCATGGACAGTGTTCATGTATAAAAATCCCCCTTTCTTGAAATAGTGTTGGAAAGTCCTGGAAAGGAACAAAGCAAAGAGTCTTCTTATACATTCATTCTGAATTAAATCGAAAAACTGCTCACTTGAAGATTACATGATGGAAATGTGGAACACACACACATGCCGTAGCAGTTGTTACAAAGTTCTGGTTGATAAAAAATATTGGTTATGGTGACTCAATTTTGTGTTGAATGAGAAGTATTAAAGTTTTGAAATTACAACTATGTGAACTTGAAACGGAAACTATATCTAATGTTGGCTGATTATTAAATTATGGTTGTTGATTGTGACACCGTACAGCAAATCAACATCACCGGCTTAATGTTGATTAAACATTTAATTCAGGCTGATAAAATTGCTACCGGTAGGCCTACCTGATTTTGACAATAAATCAACATTGGGTAACTATGGAAAAACACAACAAACCTGCAGACAGTCAAACAACGATGGACGGCACTGTTGTCCAGTTCCAATTTTGATATAAAGTATTGCCCTAGTAAGAGGAACGACAATGGTGATGCCCTCTCTAGGCTTCACAAGTCTACACCATTTGGTGATATAGAAACTTCATGAAAGGGAGGTCATGGTTGCTGTTGTGAAAGCATGCTGTTAGGCTTTTGGGGTGGGAACCACTTATGAGCCTCATGTTTGCAGTTGGTGTCACTTTAACAGTACCTGGAAATAAACCTGGCAGATATGTCCAGGCTCCAGCAGGAAGATCATGACGTTGATGTGGCAGCTGATCAATGAAGGCAGGTATCCAAATACTTCAAAGCAAAGAAAGTTCAGTCTAAAGACCATACCTCTTATTGGAGAGTAAGAGACTCAAGTGCATTGCCAGCATCCTCTATTGTGATATATTTGTAAGGTGGAACCGCACTGGCATAGTTTAATACATGTATACTAGTCATGAATAATTTAGTATCAAGAGATTTGCATACAGTCTGCATATGTCAAGGGTCACTGCATGACCTTTTTCCTGGTGTACGTGAATAGAATGTTTTGTCAGTATGGCAGCTTCCATGCACATGTGTGAGTTATTACTGTAAATCCCACGCGAAATCTGTTGAGTCATCAGAGAGACCCAAAGCTGCTGGAGGAGAGGAGACTGATGATGCTGCCAATGTGTACCCAAGAAGATTCCTCCACTGGGTATACCCCTACTATGCGATGTATGGCCAACACGGCAGGCTTCCTTTTGACCTAATGGTAGACCTTCCTGACCAGCAAGGAAATATGGGTGTCACAAGTCAGTGATATTTTACACCAAGTGTTTGATTAATTTAAAGACACAAACTGTATGTTGCCAAGTTGGCCAAATTTCCTTATATGCCCTTTCATGCAAAGTCAGGTGCGGTCCTGTATGGTTAACACCCGCATGGGTACACACCAGGCATGGGGACCTGAATAGTGTTTTATAGTGCCTGCTCACTGAGGTGTTGTCCAGCAGTGGTAGCCTTAAATACTTTTGTATCTCCTTTTATATATCTCCTTTTGGGTATGGAAAATTAGTAATACGGTTAAATGGTGCACAAATGTTTGCCGTAAGATGTACATGTGTATTAGCAAACATGGGTATGATTATTCAATATTTCAGTGCTCCTTATTACGGAGACGGAGCTCCTATAATTGGACCTCTTCGAGTACTGTGACACGATCAAGCCAGGTCCTACATTGGCCGGATAGGGACAGCAAGTCCGTCGGAGGGGGACACGGTTACCTACCTGCCTCTTGGTCTACTTTGTCAAGCCCCGACTCACCTGCATCATCCTCAAAGGATCGGCTGAGAGTCATGTAACGGCGGCGCATTGGACAAGTGACCAACTCTCCCTTTGAACTGTCCGAATTCGGGCTAGTAGTAATTATTAACCAGCCCACCAGCCTTATAATATACAAAGAGGTCCAATTATAGGAGCTCCGTCTCCATAATAAGGAGCACTGAAATATTGAATAATCATACCCATGTTTGCTAATACACATGTACATCTTACGGCAAACATTTGTGCACCATTTAACCGTATGACAAATTTTCCATACCCAAAAGGAGATATATAAAAGGAGATACAAAAGTATTTAAGGCTACCACTGCTGGACAACACCTCAGTGAGCAGGCACTATAAATATATCACAATAGAGGATGCTGGCAATGCACTTGAGTCTCTTACTCTCCAATAAGAAGTATGGTCTTTAGACTGAACTTTCTTTGCTTTGAAGTATTTGGATACCTGCCTTCATTGATCAGCTGCCACATCAACGTCATGATCTTCCTGCTGGAGCCTGGACATATCTGCCAGGTTTATTTCCAGGTACTGTTAAAGTGACACCAACTGCAAACACGAGGCTCATAAGTGGTTTTCTTGGTCTACTTAGTCAAGAGATCATTCTAGATAGCCACAGACTATCAGAAGTGAGCATTTGACAAGAAGGTGAGAGATCTGCCCCTTATCCTTGAGGAATGCCTCCTTGTGTGCAACAGAGGCCTGAGAGGGTAAAGATGACCAACATATGGGAGCCTGTTCTATACACCATTGCCAAAAAGCCACACGCTGTAATACTGGTCTCTGAAGTTGAACAAGAGCAGACAAAAAAATGTAAGATACTTCATCAGAATGCATTTACTGTGTGCAAGTTCAAGTCTACCTCAGAGTCCGCTATCTCGGGCCCTGCTTCACCCAGTGTAGTGGAGGACACGCCCGACCCCAGCCCATCCACCAACCTCGATCAAGATGCTCAAGTCCTCCCTGCCTGTGGATAGCTTATACCCATGGCCTACCCAACAACCTGACGCAGATTATTACCTGGTCCACCTGCAAGAATGCGAATCAGAGACCCTGGGATGTAAACTCAATGGCTTCATACTCTGCCAGTTACTGGTGAGCAGTTTCAGGTTCCCCACAGATGTCTCCCCATGGTGCCCTACCTACTAGGCTGGTGTATCCAGAGATGAACTCCAGTAGAGCTGTCTGCTAGCCCTGCCAAGGTTCCAGTAGAAGTTGCAGAACCAGTCATATCAGTCCAAGCAGACTCTCCAATGCAAGAACCATTAGTTAGGCGTAAATACACAAGATCTACCCAAGGCGTCACAAAGATGGACATAATGAGGGCACTGATTACTACTGGTGGTGTTATTTTAACCGAATATTTGTGTGTCATTTAGTTATTTGCAGGGATGTCAATAAATTAGAGTTGGAGGATGTAAAAGAGGGCACCTTTTACAGGTATTGTTTAAACTTAACACCCCCACCAAGATTTCTTTTTTCCTCTCTCAGAGTCATGTTGGTTCATTCCAAACCTGTGAGGACTGTACATACAATTAGTAGTTACACCCCCTCTTTAAATTGGAGTGGCCCCTGGATCGGACAGTGTGTTGGTGTGAGTGGTGTGGTCCAGCTTGCTTTACTGTTGTACCATCCCACTTAGATCATCTGCCTTGTCCTTGGTTGTCTTTCCTTTGAGGTGGGGAATTGTCCTTAATTTTTGGCATAATTAAATAATTGAAGTACCTAGATGAAGTTTTGAGTATTAAGTGAGTTACTTTAAAGTTAATACTTCTTTTGAGCTTGATGGAAGTGAGATTTCTCGTATTTTTATTGTCAGGCGTTGCATAGCTCTGCAGAACTTTGAAATGTGTAAAGGTAGGGTCATAGATTGGTTTTGTCAAAGGAATGCTGATTGGTAGGCAAAATTATTGACAAAGATGCAGTTCAAGTCACTTGTTAATGTTTCAGTTCCTACTTCTTAAGAAAACAGTAAAAAACTGTTATGGTATTTTCCACAAAAACATCGAATCCATTCACGATTACCAAGACCAAAAAGAACTGTGGTTGTAATTGTATATAGCGCCACTTCTCGGTCAGAACGGATGCTAACTGCATACTGGCTACGATTCCGAATTGGTTTTCACTGGCGCCTGACTTTAGTCAGCATGTAAGCTAACACCAGAGGTCACAACAGCTAGCTAGCCAGCCTTCCACAGAGGTATTCATATAACAGCAATATTATAATGAGTCTGCAGTGGGTCAAAGCTGGCTAGGAACAGCTTTCTGGTTGAAGTCTGAATATGCCATGGAGTTATGTAACTCTGCGGAGTACGTCTGTCGTCCTCCTCTGCATGTTTTGAGTTATCGTAAGCCAATAACTCCTCTTCAAAGAATGACAAAAGAAGGCAGTTAACATTAAATAAAACACAAAATAAATATACATGCTTAGAATGACAATGTATCGACAGGCAACAGTGTACCAGAAATGTTTGTGGTGCGAGATTTATGGGAAAAGGGAGTGTTCATAAATTGATTTTTACACTTTCGAGTTTGTATAGTTTGGAATAAATATAACTACAGGGTGTGAAATCTCTGCTTTTAAGTGGATCTCCGTGGTTTTGTTGCACATGCAGAATTTCATTTTCCACTTTATTAATTGCCATCGACTGACGAGACAGGACGGCTGTGTACTTTGCATGCATGCAATGTCTACTGACATGTAAATGTACATGGAGTACTTGTACTGACCAGCAGATGTACTTACACATACATGAACATCCTGCACGTGGTGCATGTCCACATTAAGTGAATCACCCATTTGGAGCAGACCCAGTACTCACTGGTTTTGGATCCAGCAGTTTGCATTCCAGTGTTTCTTCTCTGATCAAAAATTACTGAAGTATGAACAGGCGGTTGGTGATGGCACTGCCTGTGAGTTTTCTGACCAAAAAAATCTACAAAAGTCTACTAGATTCTTGCTTATACTGTACGGCATTGAGAAAAGTGTGAAAAGTTGTTGGGAGAGCAACATTGAATCATAACAATTGACCAAATGCATGTATATCCCGAGAAATGAAATAAAAACAGTCAAACTTCACCTATGCTCTTGAACAGTTCCGTTATTTTACACCAACAGCAGGTCGCAGCCAGTGTGCCGTGATTGACAGGGCAATAATCACACTGGCCTAGGGGGAAGTGGGCGCCGGGGTGATTGTCTATTTTATAATTACTTACTGCTGATCCAGTCAGGATGAAACTGGTGAGTTGCATTCTGAGGTTTTGGCTAATGGAAGTTTCACGTAATGCACACATCGGCACAGAGCTTTGTAAACAGCATCCTCGGACCATCAGATTAGTGTGCTGAGATTGGCTGGCAACGAAATATCAATATTCATTTGTGTCAGTGAGACTTGTTGCAGCCGTTTCTGCATGAGCAGAAGTAGTGATTAACAAGTTCCACTATAACTTGCGGTAGCATCATTTCACTGTAAATTTGCAGCTTGAACAAAATTTCCTGCCACTGAAAGAGAGCTTTGTGACAACTGGTTCGAGGCGCCTAAAGTTCTGGTGTCATGCATGCCCACATGATTCTGCATCATTTTGCACAGGTTTCCAAAATGTTGGGACATATGCTCATCAAAATATCAGTACATGCATATACTTAAGTCATTCAGTCATTAAGGTGTTGTATAGAAATTAATACGTGTTTTGAATTTTAAGATATCACAGTACTTATTCATTATTGTCATCACTCCTGAAAATGAAACAAAATATCACAGTTCGCACGCTAATCCTGTTTCTGCGTGTAAATGCTGTCTCGCAAGTGGTTCATTAGAATTTATTGTAAAGAAGACTAGTAGCTAGACTAGCCTGAGACAGTACATGTCATATTGTGGTGAACTCCCCCCCCACCCCTGTCTGTCTAAGTTAGATGAGGCAAGTGCCAACTTGCTAGGCAGAGTCAGGATTGTTAATTTTAGAATTGTGGACAGAGTCCAAATGTGGTCCAAATGAGAAAGAGGGCACAGTCTGGAAATATTTTTCTTTAATTACAAATCCAAACAAAAACCTCATAGGCCCTAGATAAAATCATTAGAATCTCTGTGTTCTGTGTAGCTGCACCAACTACCAAGCTAGCAATCAATGGCGGACACGCTCTCACGGATGTAACTTAACATGTGATTTATTCCGAGTGAAACATCGTTGAATGACATTGAACGGTAGAACATCATGAATGTCAGTGAACATCGTGAACGTTGGTGAACATCATGAGATCTGACAATTGAAAACATGTAACATAACAGTATTGAGAACAGATCTCCCCAAATTAAGAATCTTGCATGTTCAAACAGACAATAAATGATGAGATATTTGCATGATAAAGGTTCGAGACTTCATCCAAGACACGTAACCATATTTCTAGAATAAACTTGCATGTTAAATGCATGGGCTTATATAGATAGAAATGACACAAACTTTGATCTAATAAACCTTCATTTTCCAGCACAAATCCTATATACTAAAGATTAATAATTGAACAATAAGGTAAGGCAAGTATTTACCTCGTGGGCCTGTAGTTGGGTAGCTAAAAATAATGCAGGATGGTTATGGAATCAGTGGAATTAAATCATCTTCAAGGTAGCAATCTGCTGGGCCCATTGTTGAAAATCATGCCAAGTGTAGTCAGAGTGAAGCATTATGGGATGGCTCAAACTAAAGTAAAATAATATTTCTAACAATCACTATAATCTACAAGGAAACATTAATTAAGGACAAACTATAGAATCATAATTTTAGGTAACCTTTTACATTGCGAATGAACTAGCTTTTATGAAGTCACATGACCAAAACAATGATGCCCCAAAACAAACATGGCCGCCTCCTTAAGAAAGCACATGTGCGTGTACAGTTGGCAACACAAGGATGGCTATGCACATGAATAGCATGGTGAGTAACAAAATAAGCAATCTTCAACTGAATTCTTCATTTGAATTGTATCATGTCAGTAACAAGGCAAAAATTGTCAATGTTAAAGAATACTGTGATGGATTTCGCTACACTCCCACCAAATTACCAATGATTTAAACACCGAGTCCAAACATTACATTATTTGTTTTCTTAACGTATTGTTGCAAGATGAAGCATCCCTTAAAATACATGTAACAGCTAAAGGTAAATCATGGTAATTTAACTCTACATTTAACTACAAACTGACAAGAATTAAGCAGGCATGAATAAAGACAAACTAAGAATACTAGTAGCATCTCATACAGGATGATGGAATGGATCTGGCCTCCAGGGTAACTCATTTACTCTGCCTCAAGAAGGAGAACTAACTTTTGGACACATGTAGCTTCTCCACTCGTTTCCCTTCTTTGTCTAGCTTCTTAGTACCAATCCGTACCTTGACTCTTCTGACAAAGCCATCATCATTCTCTGTTGTTTTGATCACAAGACCTAACGGCCATTCCAAGCGAGGGACATCTTCATCCTTCAACAGCACCACGTCTCCCACCTTAACGTTTCGTCTAACTTGGTTCCACTTCTGACGTGAAGTGAGAGAAGCAAGGTATTCCTTTCTCCATCTTGCCCAAAACTGTTCCGCTAGGTATTGAACCTTTCTCCAACGTTTTCTGATGTACAGGTCTTCTTTGACAAACTTCCCGGGAGGTGGCAAGGCTGTTGTTGATTTCATTGTCAGAAGGTGATTCGGGGTGAGTGGTTCAGGGCTCTGAGGATCACTCAGATTATCCACTGTTAGTGGACGACTATTTACGATAGCCATGGCTTCATAGAGAAAGGTGCGCAAGGTGGATCCATCTAGTCTCCCTAGAGCTTGCTGCATGATGGACATCAGAACACTCCTGACTGTTCGGATTTGTCGCTCCCACACACCACCAGCATGACTTGCGTGTGGAGCATTCAGTATGAACTCGCATTGACTCTTCGCCAGGAAAACCTTCACTCTCTCCATGTCAAGCTCCTTGAACCCTTTCGAAATTCATTTTTGGCTCCCACAAAGTTTGATCCCTGATCAGAGCGCAATTGCTGGACAGGGCCCCTCAGGGCAATGAAACATCGAAGTGTATTGATGAAGCTATCTGTGGTCATGTCATCAAGCATTTCAATGTGCACCGCACATGAGCACATACATGTGAACAGGACTCCATACTTCTTAAGCTCCTTCCTGCCTTCCCTTACAGTGAACGGACCAAAGCAGTCTACACCATAAGATGTGAATGGTGGGGAGGGATCTACTCTGTCCTTAGGAAGGTCAGCCATCTTTTGTTCTTCAACTGCCCGTCGTAGACGGCGACATGTTGTACACTTGTGTATGTGGCTGGCAACTACTTTGACCCCCCCCCCCGATAATCCAATATCCATTGGCCCTCACTTCAGTAAGGGTCATTCCTCTTCCTTGGTGATGCACCTTCTTGTGGAAGTGTGAGGTGAGTAGTCTGGTAAGATGTCCGTCTCTTGGCAAAATGGCTGGGTGCTTAATGCTGTCAGGAACTTCTGCGTTCTTGAGGCGTCCTCCAACTCTTAGAATGCCTTCATCGTCTAAGAAAGGATTCAGGCTACAGATTTTACTAGTCATCCTCACTCTATCTGTGTCACTCAATGACTGGATTTCTTCTGGGAACGCTTGCCTCTGGACGGATTTCACAATGAGCCTTTCTGCTTCCTTTCGTTCTTGGGGAGTGGAGAGGCCAACATGACCTTTCTCTTTCTTATTAAGTCGTCTTGTATGTGCCACAGCTCCCGCTAGCTTTGACCAATCTGAAAATCGGGACAGGCAGTCCTCCCAGTCGAAGGACTCTGGCGAGGCAGTGCATTGGAGCGACGTTATCCCTTTCACCTCTGGATCGTCGGAATTCAGCTCACGCACTGGTTCCTTCTCAGTGATCACCATTTCCTTGTCCCACAAGAATTTGGGACCCCTGAACCAATTTGAGTCCTGCAACTCCTTAGCGAAGACTCCTCGTGAGGCGTGGTCAGCAGGATTGAGCTCTGTTGAAATGTAGTGCCACTGACTGGGATCAGAAAACTGCCTGATTTTCTGGACTCTGTTGGCAACAAAGACATGGAAGTGCCTAGCTTCATTGCAGGATATATCCCAGGACAACTTGAGAGTCTGTCCAGAAGTATTCCCTGTCGATGACCAACTCTAATTCCTTCTTTAACATGTGGCTCATCTGAACCGATACAACTGCGGCTGTCAACTCAAGACGAGGAATGGTGACTACCTTGATGTGGGCAACTCTGGCTTTCCCCGACACCAGTGTGCAATGCGCCTTATCTTCTCCAATAAATCTCAAATAGGAGCACTGGCCATATCCTCTTGTACTTGCATCGGAGAAGTGATGTAGTTCCACTGCAATGACCTTTCCGAAGTCATTTGGCTTGTAGCACCCGGGTATCTGGATTTGCTTCAAATTAAGCAGATCATTCTTCCACTTCTCCCACCGTGGGCGCAAGTCATCAGGAAGTGGATCATCCCAGCTTACTCCATTGTGACACATTTCCTGGAGAACTCCTTTCCCAATTAGCACAAAAGGGGCAAGGAAACCAAGAGGGTCATAGATAGAGGCCACCGTTGATAGGATTCCTCGGCGTGTTGGTGTTTGATCCTTGGTCTCGATGTGGAAGTGGAACATGTCTGACTCGACACACCATTTGATGCCGAGGGCCCTCTCCATAGGAAGATCATTTTTCTTCAGGTTTACATCCTTAACTCCGGCTGACCGTTCATCGCTTGGGATGTCCTCAATGACTGCCCTGCTGTTTGACACAAATTTGTGTAGTCGCATCCCTCCTCTGGCACACAGCTCACGAGCCTCTACTACCAATTTCCTTGCTTCATCTTCTGTTTCCGTACTCTTAAGACCATCGTCGACATAGAAGTTTCTTTTGATGAAGACTGCTGCACTGGGGAATTCATTCTCATGTTGACTGGCTAGGTGTTTCAGGCCGTAGTTGGCACATCCAGGTGACGAAGCTGCACCAAAGAGGTGTACCTTCATGCGATACTCCTTTGGTTCATTGCCCAGATCTCCACCTTCCCACCACAGAAACCGCAAGTAGTCGCGGTCATCCTTGTTGACTTGGAATTGGTGGAACATTTTCTCGATGTCGCACATGATGGCCTCTGGATGTTCTCTGTACCGAAGTAGTACTCCAATCAAGTTGTTGATGAGGTCTGGTCCAGTCAGGAGATGACCATTTAGAGAAGTTCCGTCATGACGCGCCGAACAGTCAAACACGACTCTGATTTTTCCAGGTTTCTTGGGGTGATATACTCCATGATGTGGAATATACCAAATTCTGCCATTCTCTCCTTGGCCCTGAACCATTTCAGCATCTCCCCTGCTTATGACCTCCTCCATGAACTTCGTGTAATCGGCATGGTACTTTGGATTGATCTTGAACTTCTTACTAAGATGATTGAGACGTGCCTCAGCTGTTTTCTTGTTATTCGGCAGTGTTGGCTTTCCCCCCCTGAAGGGAAGTGGCATGGTATAGTGGCCACCCTCGGTCTGTCGAATACTGGCTTCCAAAATGCTGACGAATTGG
>NW_019091382.1:2007151-2018913 GCF_001949145.1 Acanthaster planci | reverse complement strand
ATATCCTCTTGGGACATGGAATTTTCGGCATGGTATTTCTCAGAGAAGTCTGTCTCCAGTGCTCTTATCACATTCAAAGGAGTGATGCTTGGAGCCTCCGTCACCGAGACTCTATGGCAGACACTTGTGGCGTAATTACTGGAACTGGAGTCATCGTAGCCCACAATTGTCCACCCAAGATCTGTTTTGATGGCAAATGGTTCGTCGTCTTGACCAGTTATGGTATCTCTTGGTGCCAAGGCTTGTGGGCAGTTATAGCCAATGAGCATGCCGACCTCGCAATTCTGCACGGGAACCATCTCGTGGGCTATGCAAGCAAGGTGAGGCCATCTTCGTGCCGTGTCTGGAGTAGGGATGGTGCACTTGTTCACTGGAATGAAATCCCTTGTGTATGCTCGAGGAATTTGCACTCTGTTGGATGAATGTATGCCTCTAACTTGTAGGCTGGTGACGGCACTGCAATAGATCGTGGAAGATGTTGATGTCATTGTGGAAAGCTTGAGTCGTATTGGTTCACAACAGGCTGAAATGGACTTTGCAGTGTGGTCCAGGATAAATGTGCAGTCGCTCTGAGTGTCTAACAGGGCATAAGTCAGCACTTCCATTGAAGGAGAATCTGTAGATGAGACCCATACTGGGACTATCATCGAAGTTCCACATCCACTTCCCATCTGCATGCCACATGACATCACATGTGCATGTACTTCCTTGGAGTTCTCTTTTTTGGAATTCTCTCCCTTGGGATTAGTTTCAGTTGTCTGTGCCAGGGCATCATCATGCAGAATTGTCGGATGTCGCCTTTTACACTTATCACAGCTCAGCTTTCTATGACAGTCCTTGGACATATGACCTCTCTTCAGGCAGGCAAAACATAACCTGTTTTCTTGGACGAACTTTCTCTTTTCGACGAGAGACTTCATGTCAAAGCCAGGGCATTTACTCAAATGATGATCAGTCTTCTTGCAAAACTGGCATGGCTCCGGGAGCTGGCCTTCCTTGGGCTTTTTGTGCAGCTCATGAGAACCAACTGTTAGAGTTGTGCCCCTGCTACGGTTGGCTCTTCTCTTAGCTCCTCGTGTTTCCTCTGACTCTGGTAGGTCTGCCGCTTTCAGTGCATGCAATGAAGAGATGGGATCGCATGCTATTCTAGCTTCCTTACGAATGAATTCTACGAACTCTTCAAACCCAGGGTAGTCACCTGTTTCATCAAGCATCTGTGTAACCTTCCTATTCCATCGAGCTGTAGCCCAGTCTGGCAATTTGGAGAGAAGACGTCGGTTGTCTTCACAGTCATCCAGTATTTTCAAGGCAGGAACATGAGGAATGGCGTCTTTACATGCCTTGAGGAAATCTGCAAACTGTTGCAGAGCGTTAGCATCCTTCGGGCCTATCCTCTGCCATTTAGATCATTTATCTCAAAACGCCTTCTGGATTTTGAAGGGGTGTCCGTAACGCTCCTCAAGTAGCTGCCAAGCCCCTTCATATGACTCCGCTGATGTGCTGTAGAAGAAGCCCTCCACTGCCTTAAGCGCTTCTCCACCAAGATACCTCTTCAAGTAGTATACTCTCTCTGGCGTGGAGATAGCCTTTGATTCAATTAGTGTCTTAAAGCTGGTTTTCCACTCAACATAGCGGATTGGGTCTCCCACAAACACAGTTGGTTCTGGAGGAGGCAACTTCTGGATTGCCATGCAATCTCTCAGGCTAATAGCCAGTGCAGCTACATCACCACCTCCTGATGACTTGGCTGGGCTTGGTTGTGTCATTTGTGACTGTTCCTGCACGTCAGTTGGCTCAAGATGTGGCTCATCAAGTAGGGCACCTACTTGACTATCGTCTTAACTGCCATTACAATCCCGGTTGTATACTTCAAATTGGGCGCGTGCTGCCTCCAGCTCCTTTTCCTTTTCTAGTCGTTCTATTTCTCTCTGTTTCTTGTCTTGTTGTCGTTGCATCTCTTCCTTTTGCCGCTGCAGCTCATCCAATTCTGCTTGTTTTTGCTGTTTTACTTCCAGCATTTTTATTTCTACCTCACGAGCTGCCAATTCAGCAGCAGCTTTTGCTCGTCTGCTCGAGATGCTCTCGGATGAGCCGAAGGACCCTTGGCTTGGTGCTTTCGTGGAGAACACTGATGCGTTACTGTCAGCATGTAGCAATTGTGTTAGTTCCCTGGAGATATATGCTGTTCCCGCATCTTCCTTGACAGCAACAATATTCAACAACTGTTGCGTTAAAGCTGAGCATGTGTCAACTCTACGTCGCAATTCTTGTTCTGGGGTTCCAGTTTCTCGGCAAGCATCGTATGAATCTATCAGGTCGTCCCTGGTGATATGCAGTGATGAAAAGATTTCAGTCAGTGTGTGGCTCGTGCAATAACCCTTCAACTGCCGTCTTGCAGCCTTACAGCATTCCTTCCACGACTCATACTTTTGGGCGAAAGCTTTCTTCAATTTTGCTTGCTTTTTAGCTTTCTCTAATTCTTGAAGCTCTGCCATCTTGGCCGTGGGCTGCTTTGCTCTGCTGCTTTTCCTTCTTTTGCCATCAGAGGGCTTGCTGAGTTGGAGGAGTTGCTCCTGCTTGACTTTGACTTCCTTCAAGATTCGCTCTCTTTCTGCAGGATCCTCTACTGACTCTAAAGCTGAAGTGTGTTCTTCAATCTGTTCCTCAAGCTGCTTCACTTGGTCTTGGTCGTTTACTTCCTGGCTAGCCATGACATTAACTTGGGAACAATATTATCAATGCAAGATAATTTCACACTTTCTGTAAATCTACGGTCAACAAAAATAACATGTGCTTGTAGAATGATACATAAATGCACCCTAACTACATCAGGCATCTCTATTAACTACGACTGTGTGCGCATTTAACTATATCAAGAAGCAACTAAATTCAGCAGCAACACACTTCTCAATAAAGTACACAGAAAATATTCTGTCAATGTCACAGTACGCTATGGGTGAAATGCCGGTGATGTGCACGTAACATGAAACAATATGCAAATCAACAATCTCTCATTATGCATCAAACAATGACTCAAATCAGTAGTGAACAATGTTGCACAAATGTAAACAATGTGAGAGTACACGTAGGCTAATGGTGTTTCACTGTGCAGTAAACAAAATGCAGCAAAAATGTTTCCCAAAACACGGCTGATCTGGAAAGTTGTATGCAATCGGTTCTTAAATTCTTACAGCAAATTTTACACAAACTTCATACGCTATGCTTTACGTGACATTCATGGCACAGCGTTACGTGATTTTATTGTCAATAACTGACTGTTCATTGTTAAGTTCCGCGTACAGTTCTGCACAGTTCATGTAGACTTAGTCTTGGACTTGCTGAACTTTTGATGCTGGTCGACTCTCCCGTCTCTGGAACTTGCTGAAGCTTGAGCCAATAAGTGTGGACAGGAAACCTGATGAGAAGTCGAAGACTTGTTTCACCTGGTCCATGATGTCCGAGATGAAGCTAGGTGAAGGACGAATGGTACCGGTTGGCCTACGGAAGACATGCGGTACTCAACGCTTGTGTAGCATCGCCGGTTCAGAAAGGATCATCAGTGTGGTCCACCTCATACGAAGACTAGCGAAATGATGATCCCGAGATCTCACTGTAGCTGCGCCAACTACCCAGCTAGCAGTCAATGGCAGACACGCTCTCACGGATGTAACTTAACATGTGATTTATTCCGAGTGAAACATCATTGAATGACATTGAACGGTAGAACATCATGAATGTCAGTGAACATCGTGAACGTTGGTGAACATCACTCATGGAACATCATAGAACATCTTAGAACATCATACAGAACATCGTGAGATCTGACAATCAAAAACATGTAACCATAACAGTATTGAGAACAGATCTCACCAAATTAAGAATCTTACATGTTCAAACAGAAAATAAACAATGAGATATTTGCATGATAAAGGTTTGAGGCTTCATCCAAGACACATAACCTTATTTCTAGAATAAACTTGCATGTTAAATGCATGGGTTTATATAGATAGAAATGACACAAACTTTGATCTAATAAACCTTCATTTTCTAGCAAAAATCCTATATACTAAAGATTAATAATTGAACAATAAGGTAAGGCAAGCAAACCCCCACTTTGGTAAGAAGTATTTTCCTTTATATTTTTTTAGCATTTTGGATAAGACAGCTTAAGTTATTTGTTCATATTTCCTGAGATTTCTTTGAGAGGATAACCATTCAGTGATCCCTGACTATACTTTTATCTGACCAACAATGTGCTGTTCATGCTATGCCATGCTGTTTATGCAGAAGTAGTTTTTAGCTTAATGCCAGAGATTCAGAAGAATTAAGGATAGTTCTGGTTACCCAAGTTTTGAATTATTTAGATACCTTTGGTTTATTTCTTTGATTTGTTGATGCTGTGAGTCAAGAAACTGTAACAGTCATGAAAGCTGCAGATTAGTGACTAGACTTCTTTTTATGACTCAGTTTGCCAAGTTAACTTCTATAATTTCCCATGTATTGCTGTTTTCTTATTAGTGTTACTTTCCATTGAATTCCAGATTGTTATCTCAATCTCAGTGAACAAGCACACACCACAAGAGCAGTGTCAAGTGACCCACAGTTTGTGTGTGATAGTCCACTAGGTTGTGAATGAATAATCATTTGGGTCTCATAAGTTACAAGTTTGAGACACATTCTAAAGTTATGAGAGTTCAAAACTCCCCAAGGCACATGTGGGTCTAAGGCAGCCACAAACAGTATTGTAAGGCGTGGCAATACATGGGTTGGAATGCTGGGTGTTGGCATTCGCAGTCATGGCGCTACACATTTCACTTTTTTTTTTGCAATTCTCCCAAGAGCAAATTGGCCGGTCATCTAACATCGGTATTGTAGGCTTCACTGTGAGGAAGTGACAAGGTTCACTTGGAAAGGGAGGCGTGGCTCAAAGGGTAACACAACAACTCTATGGCAGCGATTAAACTGATGAGCAGGATGGTTTAATGAAGAAACTGTCTGTTTATTATACCCAGATAATTAGAAATAAAGGGGGTAGTGACTTGCAATTGGCCAGGATACTGTAGCAATCTTGGGGAAAATGTGCTTTGTGAACGGAATGGTGGAGCAGAAACCAGTGATGAAGTCTTGGAAATATATGGAACAGGAAACCGTGGCGACTGGGGAATAAACAGAAATACTGGAATGCACGTACATGTGCCCACTAGACAACATAATTGTACATGTAACATTGCAACAATTGTCCCCAATTAAAGCTAAGGTTTGTACTCTAAACTCCTCTATTTTACATACTAACACAAGAATCACTGTATAATCTTATACTATGAACACTAAAGAACATATGGCTGTACTCACAATTGTCAGTAACGCACGGTAAGGGCAAATTTGGAGGTATGTTGATTGGATATGAGCTTGGTAAACCTAACTTTAGAACGGAATGTACGGCGCCAGAATGAGCAACCTACTGAGGGCGCCCTACCAACTATTGCCCGGTCAGTAGACAGTGAGGGACTTTCTTACAGCCGCCCCCACATTTGGGTACTAAATGTGAAACCAAGAAAGTCTTAAGTTAGTGTTCAGTCTGTGATGGTCCTCAGACAGGCAGTTGTCGTCGTCCTTGCATTCTGGCAGACGGATCAAGGGGGCAACTGGTCTGGTGTACACCTTGTCATGGACTCAGACCTTTGCCGCTCTCACATGTCCATCAGTTCCAGGATGTGTCTCGCATATCTTCCCTACTGGCCACTGAGCTCTAACCAGCTGGGGGCTCGACGACCATGATGACGTCTCCACAGGCCAGGTCTCTGGATTCAGTCTGCCACTTTTGCCGACTCTGTAGACTGGGAAGGTAGGATTTGATGAAGTGAGCCCAGAACTGGGCTCACTTCGTCCCATGGGTTCTTTGGAGGTGTAGACGACCTGTGGAAGGTTAGGATCTAGCTGCCCCATCAGAAGCATGTTTGGGGTCATCGGATCAACGTCAACAGCATCTGAAGAGACGTAACCCATGGGTTTTGAGTTGAGAATCCCCTCGACTTCAGCTAAGACGGTTCGGAGTACTGGTTCTGTGACTGACTGGTCTCCCAAAGCAGCTCTGAGTCCAGCCTTGATCGACTTCACCTCTCTCTCCCAGGAGCCGCCGAAGTGGGGAGCATTTGGCGGGTTAAACTGGAATCACACCTTTTGTTTAAAGACTGTTGGCTTAGATCTGGAGCCATGGAAGCAAAGGCACTTCAGAGTTCTGCTTCTGCACCCTTGAAATTGGTCCCGCAGTCAGACAGGATTTCATATGGTTTGCCCCTTAGGGAGGTCAAACGGCGAAAGGCCATCAGGAATGCATCTGTGTCTAAGCTCTCCAGCAAATCCAAGTGTATGGCACGTGTGGTCATGCACTTGAAGATGACTCCCCATCTCTTCTCTGTGCGTCAACCAATCTTAACCGTCATTGGCCCAAAGCAATCAACGCCCGTTGAGAAGAAGGCTGGCTTGAAGAGACGGAGACTGGAAGAGGGCAGGTCGGCCATTTTGGGAACTGCTGGTTTGCTGCGCCACTTGCAGCAGTCGTTGCACTGGCGCTGGTGAATTGCCTCTCGGCCTCGCAGGATCCAGAATTTCCACCGTATTTCAGCAAGGAGTCGCTGATCGTAGACTTGGATAACAAACTTGGTGATATGATGCTTCGGGTCAAGAATGATTGGGTGCTTAACTTCGTCCTCTGCCTGTCGCAATCGGCCTCCCACTCTGATCAGTCCAGAGGTTTCATCATGCTCAGGGCTGAGCTGTGCTCATCTGCTCCCAGAAGGTAACTGCTTGTTCTGCATCAGAGCATGGACTTCCTGTGGGAAGCAGTCTACTTGTACCTGAAGCAAAAGTTTGATCTCGATGACTTCTTCCCTCTTGACCAGTGTTGAAGGAGATATGTCAGCAGTTGCCGCTGCGTCATGAAGCTCCTTGAAAGCCCGTATGAGGCCATTCCAACTGCGGTACTGTTCTGGGTTTGGCAACTGGGGCTCTTTCACGGTGATCGCTCCACAGAATGTTGCTCCCTTCAGTTCTACGGTGTCGTCCGGTTCGTCAACCAAGGGGCTTGCCGGCCAGCGATGAGGAGGTAAGGACAGAAAGGACTGGCCATTTCTCCATCTTTGTTCATTAGAGAGTTCATACACCGTCTTACCCCGAGTGATGTCATCAGCAGGGTTGTTGGCTGTGTCAACATAACACCAATTCTCTGGATTGCTCAGGGACTGTATCTCTGCTACTCGTGTCCCGACAAACACCTTGTATCTGCAGGAGTCAGACTTCAGCCAGCATAGTGCTGTAGTGGAATCACTCCACAGGGTAATCTTCTGGATGGAAAGGGTCAACTCCTTTCTGAGCAAATTTGCCAACTGTGCACCGACCAGTGCAGCAGAAAGTTCCAACCTTGGGATGGAAAGTTGCCCCTTGGGAGCTACCCTGGAACATGAGAGGATGAAACTGGTATGGATGCTTCCTTTGTGACCTTCAGTGCGCAGGTAGGCGACCGAGCCATAGACTCTTTCTGAGGCATCACTGAAGATGTGGACTTCTCGGTTGGTCGTCTTAGTGTCAACTTCAGGTGGTGTGTAACACCTTGGCAGTCGAAGCTTTGGTAGGTCAGCCAGTTCCTGTTCCCATGTGTGCCATCTGGTGAGGATATCTCCAAACTCTATCGGGTCATCCCAGGTTCTCTTTGACTTCCACAGATCCTGGACAATTACCTTAGCTCTTGCAGTGAATGGTGCAACGAAACCAATTGGATCATACTGGCTGGCCATGATTTTGTAGACAGTTCCGAGGTTGAGCATTTGGTAAGCAATGGGTCGGTGCTTGTAGCCAAGGTCATCTGCATCGCACTTCCACTGCAGTCCAAGTGTGGCCTCGGGTGTGTCACTCTGACCAAAGACATGCCAAAGGTCAAATCCATCAGATCTGGCAGCAGCTGGCAGATCTGCTACCACTGAGGGGATATTGCTTGCCCATTGGCGAATGTTGAAGCCACCTGTTGCAAGCAGTGTGCGTATCTTCATGACCAGTTCTTTAGCTGCTTTGGCTGAGGGCAGACTGTCCAGGCAGTTGTCTACATAAAAGGATTGTTGGACAGCACGTGCGACCTCTTCGTTGCCCCTCTGGTGGTCGAGTACATGCCTTTGCGGGCAAATGAGGCGCAGCAGGGGCTACAGGGTGTGCCGAACGGAAGAACCTGCCACTCATAGACATTAGGCTTAGATGCTCTGTCCATGTTCAGCCAGATGAATCTCAAGAGGGGTTTGTCGGCTGGTAGGAGACGTATCTGGTGGAACATTGCTTGGATATCTCCAGATACTGCCACAGGGTGCTGCCTAAATCTGAGGACTCCTCCAAGGAAGGATGCTCCATACTTGGGTCCGGGTAGGAGATGGCCGTTCAGCACCTGTCCATCATGTTCAAATGAACAGTTGAACACCAAACGTGGCTTACCGCTGGTTTCAACAATGCGATGTGGAAAGTACCTCTCCTCAGTCTGCTGGGCTTCTGCATCACTGAGGACTCTCACGTAGCCTGCATCAAGTAGCTTCTGAATTTGCTCTTTGTGGATCCTAGCAAGGTCAGGATGTTTCTGGAGTTGTCTCTCTGTACGCTTCAGGTTTGGGAAAACTGCTTCTTTGCCAGCATGGAAGTGGGTTCCATCATTCCTCCGCAAGAGGGGTGTGGCATAGCGCAGAACTCCTCCTTCTTCAATGCGAACTGTTTTTGCTTCAAGCAGTTCCACAGCATACTGGTCTTGCTTGGAACGGGTTACAATCTTCTCACTAGTGTAAGGGATCACATCAGCCTTCCACAATCTCTCAACTTGCTGCATAAGGTCATGGTTCTCTGGACAAATGGTAATCTTGAAGCACTTCTGCTCACTGAACTGTTCCTTCAGGACTCCAGCCGGTCCCTGAAGTGTCCAACCCAATTCGGTGCATACAGCCTCTGGTGCTCCACTGGGGCCCAATTTCACCGGTTGCTGTGGGGTGATTAGGTCAGAGTAGTCAGCGCCAATCAGGATCGAGGAAATTGCGTTGTTGATCAGAGGCAGTGCAACTCCACGTAAGTGGGGCCAACGCTTCTGAAGACCTGTAACTGGATAGGTATATTCTGACAGGCATAAACTGTCAGCGGTGAAAACTCCTTTTATGTCGTACCTGGTGTCAGGATGTTCCCTCATGGACACTTGGAAATTGACCGATTGCCCTTCAGATTGGAAAGGCAGTTGTTGAACTGTCGATAAGAGAATATAGTCTTTCTTCGCATTGAGGTTCAGTTGCTGGACTGCATCGTTGAGCACCATTGTTCTCATGGAGCCATCGTCAAGCACAGCATGTGTTTCAAGTTTGCCAGCAGGACCATGGAGAGTGATTGGAACGACCTTTAACATGACATTATGGGACGCAGGGGCCGGTCTAGGTAAGTCATTTGAGTCATCACTCCAACAGTATAGATTCTGCTTGCTCCTTGCTGAATGGCGTCATGCAGTACAGTCAAGTGGATCTCCTCGCAGGTGTTGCATGGTTTTCTCAATGTACACTGCTCAGGTTTATGGGTGCGCCCACATTTCCAGCATCTGGACTTTTCCTTCAGCCATTTGATTATTTGCTGGTTATTGAGCGCCTTGAATTCAGTACAACCATTCAAGTAGTGATCATAGTTGTTGCAGTGTGGACAGAAGGCCTTACGTTTGTCATTTGATGGCAACTGTTGTGAAGGTAACTTTCCCGTTATCTGTTTTCTGTCATCAGCCATGAAAACAGCAGTAGGCTGATTCCCTTTCTTGCGGGGAAACTTGTCTTTCCTCTCTTGTCTGGGGTTATCTTCTTTGTAGACTGTTGCAGCTTGACCAGCGATCCGCTTTGCCCGTGACTGTACTTGCAACCAGTCAGCAAGATGGTTTAGGGTATAGGTCTGCTTTCAGAATGCAGCGATTGATGCAGTGTTCCACGAATCTATCACGATATCCTGTTGGTAGTTTGCAGATCAGTCGGTCCACATGGGAACCGCACTTGAGTTCATAGCCATTTTCTCCTTCTAGGGAGCGAAGCATTCCAACCAGTGACTGGACTGAAAGCACAAAGTCGTCGAAGGCTACGTGGTCTCCAAACTTGACAAAAGGCATGTTCATGCCTATCTCACTCTGGACCAGCTGACGTGCTTGACCGTACTTGTCTTTGAGGGCTTGGAGTGCTGCTGAAATGGTTTTGGGTCTTGCATATATGCCTTAGCCAACCTCAGGATATTGCCCCCCAGATGCCCAAGCAGAATCTGATATTTATACTGCTCGGTGAGGTGTGGATGAACATTAACAGGATTGTCCAGGGCCAAATTTAGGGTGCAAAGTCAGTTCCTTGCCAGTGATGAAGTGTGGTAAGGTTGGACTGGGCACGCCATAAGATGAAGTGGTCAATAGTTCTGTCATGTTCGGCATGACTGGTGAATCTGGGTGCGATGGCGGGGTGACAAGTGGCTTCCCCGCTACTGGTGGCACACTGGGGATTGGTGGTGCAGGGTTCAGAGCTGCACCTGGCGAAGGAGACATGCCACCCAGGAGGTGACAGGCTATGGGTGGTCTTGCTGGTAGCTGAGATTCAGGTAGTGAAGCACACTGAAATGAAGAAGTCATATGTGTGGTCACTACAGTAGTGGTAGACATGGTTGGGTAACCCTTACTGCAAGTGACAGGTAATTTGGCATGGACCTCATTTGGTGTGGGTTGTGCCCTTTGTTCGGCAGACATGATGGAGAAATCTGGTTGAGGTTGCGGGGGTTGAGGCATGAATGGTGACAGAGGGTGGAATGTCAGCATGTGGAATGGCTGCCCAACAACTGGTGGTGTAGGATTCAGGGCTTCACCTGGTGATAGAAATATACCACCCAGGGGAGAAGAGGCTATGGCCGATGTAGCTGGTAACTGAGATTCAGGCCTTGCAGCATGCTGAGGTGAAAAGGTCACAGATGTGTTAGCTACAGAGGTGTTAAATGTCATTGGGTGACTTTCACTGAGTATGGCAGGTGACTTGGCATGGGCCTCATTGGGTGTGGATTGTGCCTTTTCTTCTGGGGACGCAGTGGAAACCTCTGGTTGAAGTGTCTGTGGCTGAGGCAAGGTGTCACCTGACTCCTGCAAAGTTTCACCAGTCATGGACGTAATAAGTTGGGCTTTCTGTAGCTCATGCTTGGCTTCTCTCAGTCGTCTTCTCCTGGAGAGCTGTGTATTCAGCTGTTCTCGCCGGCGCTGGGCCTCTCTTTCAATTTTCTCTGCTCGTCTTCTAGCTGCAAGTGCCTCTTCTTCAGCAGCTATCCGTGCCTCATATGCAGCATCATCAAGTCTCCTCAACTCATCGTCAAGTTGGCTCTCTTCTTCAAACTGACGTTTCATCTCCTCCAGATGTTGTCTTTTCTTCTGTTCTTCAAGCCTGGCTTCCTGAGCACTGCTCAGTGTAATTGACAAATGGTGACTAGACGCTATAGAGCCTTTATCTGAGCAGGAATCCAATTTGTACTCATTCTTGTCAACTCTGGACTTGGACTGGGTATTGTAGCTGACAACAAAGTCATCAAGATTCCCCGGAATTCTTCTTTCCCTTCTGGGACGGACATCATGTGTGGATGCCGCCTCTTGCAGTTCTTTGTTTCCTTGCTCTAGGTCATCCATAGGTCGCTGTGTGACTGTCGGGCTCGAAGGACCATGTGAAGAAGTGACAAGGTTCACTTGGAAAGGGAGGCGT